>JBCNJP010004136.1:0-36248 GCA_039602395.1 Deinandra increscens subsp. villosa
TCTTCTTTCAGCAACACCATTATATTGAGGTGTGTATGGTGCACTATATTGCCTTTCAATACCCTTCTCTCCACAGAACATATTCAACTCAGCATTCTTAAAATCTATTCCGTTGTCTGATCTTATTGCCTTCACTTTCTTGTTCATCTGATTCTCTATGAGAGTAACAAACTGTGTCATAAGTGCTGGAGTTTCATGCTTGTTTGACAAAAAGAAAACCTAAGTAAACCGAGAGAAGTCATCCACGATCACCAGACAATATGAGAACTTGCTGATACTTTGTACTTGCATTGGGCCGAAGAGATCCATATGAAGTAGTTGCAACACTGATGAAATAGAGTTTATCATTTTAGAATGATGTGGTAACTTGTGCTTCTTCCCCTTAGCACATGCAACACACTTCTCAACTGATGGGAAGTCTTTGATAGGGAGGTTTCTAACATGCTCTCCCTTTGCCAGCTTGGTCAGGTTCTTCATGTTGGCATGTCCCAGACGACGATGCCATAATAATGCCAGATTTTCGTTCTGCTTAGAAATAAGACAGGCCACATCAGAGGACGGAGGATTACCCATGTTAAGATCATAAGAATTTATCCGTCTTGGTGTACGCATCAAGACACACTCCTCAAGAATCTTGACGCCAGGCTTGAGAATAATACATTCCTTGCTATTGAACAAAACAAAATATTCTCGATCACAAATCTGCAGAACACTGAGCAGGCTATGTGACAATTCCTCCACATAATGCACATCAGAGAACGTCAAACTGCCATTCTTCACCACACCTTTCTTGCTGATCTTGCCACCTACTCCACCAGCAAATGACACACCTCCTCCATTGAAATCTTGAACCTCTTCCAGAAGTGATAAGTCTCCAGTCATATGTCGAGAGCAACCACTATCAACGTACCAGAGATTGTTGACAGTTCTTCTTGGTTGTCCCCACATGAATCAAAGATTAGTTAGAGTTGGGTACCCAGGCCATAACAGATCTGGGTACGCCCTTGGAGTCAATGTAGTTGACTAATTTAAGGGACATTCCTAATTTTGATTCAGTTACACTCAAACTTTGAGTGTTGACTTTTGGTTTCCAAAAAGTGTGTTTATGTGATTTTGACACATTGTTTGAATTCTTTACAGTTGCAGATTTCTTCTGTGGAGATGTGACCTTTTTACCTGCAGGTTCCTTGACAAGTGTCCACTCAAGTTTCAATTTTGTTTGAACAACTTGTTTTGTTTGAGAAACCTCTTTTGATTTAGAAACCTGTTTCTTAACCTTTGTTTTACCTTTAGGTTGAGAAATCCTTTTTGTTTTAGGCACATGTTTCTCAACAAGTTCAGGTTTCATCTTATCATTTCTTTGGTAAACTCCTTTAGGTTTGTAAGTTGGTTTTGGAGTTTTGGCCATATTCCAATTTTCGTCAACAGGCTTTGTCACCGGAGCTTTTGTATTTAAAACCTTAGACTGTTGAGTCTTCATTGGTTTCAAACTCTGCTTCCCCTGAGACAAAGCTTGTTGTTTTTTATTTTTATTTCCACCTGTCATCATTTTCTGCAACATACTAGTCTGTGGGTTTTGCGGATAGTATGGTTGATAAGGTCTATTCAAACAATTTGCAGCGAAATGCCCTGGTTTTCCACAATGAAAACAATTCATAATTCTAGGCCCATTCACATGACTACAGACATACGAACGCCTTGGGTATGATGACTTCCATTCAGGCTTATCATCCCATTTGTGTATAAAATGTTTTGGAACTTTTTCAGGTTGCGTGATTAAACAAAATTGTTCCGATTTTGATTTGTTCGCTCTGTTAAAAGTAGACACAACCTGGGGATAAGGAACAAATTCCTTGGGTTTAGACTCACGACCAGCTTTAGTATTAGGCACGTGAATTTTAAAACCATTAACTACTTCATTAAAATTAGAAACATGCTTTGAAGACATAGACAACACCAATTGCTTTGACTTGGACGCATTAAGTTCAGACACATATGCCAGAACATCATCCTTAGGTACATCAGAAATTAAACTACAAGACTCATGACACTCTTTGACTCTCAAGCATTCGGCATCCTCCCCAGAAACATTTTTGATCCTTACTTCATTTGCACATGAAACAAAAACGTCAGAAGAACTAACATTATCGTTTAATGGTTCCTGGGATGGACCCGGTTCACAAGTGAATGTCATCGTTTTATTTTGATTACCCAAACCATAGGTCATATGTTTCTCATTTTCTAACTCCTCTTCAGTCATGGATATCACACCTACCAAAACACTATCTATGGGAGGTCCCGCTTCATGCATTCCTGATTCAGATCTATCTGCCTGATCCTCCTCATAGATCATACCTATTATATCTCTAGACACAGGTGGAGGAACACCATTCTTACTTTTCTCATATGAGCTAATTCCTATTCCTCCTTTATCCATACCAAATTGAACATCAGTTATGCAGGAGGACAATGCTTTACCAGCTTGAAACATTCTTTTGTTTCTCATCTGATTCACATCTAATTTCACTTGCATCTCATTGTTCTTATGTTTAAGTTCATCTACCTGTTTCCTAAGCTCAGCTATTTCTAACTTAGCATTATCATACAGGACATGCTTCCGAGAGGCAAGGGTTTGATATTTTTCTATATCCAGTTTCTGGGCTTTGACTTTCTCCTCACTCTCTTCCCATCTACCCTTAAACGAACTTCTAGAACATTGCATATCAAATAATTATATCTCACTATTCTTCCAAAGTTGTCTAAGGCCAGGAATTAAACGTGCACAAGTGGGATTAGTACATACCTTTGTTTTGTCGACCTCGGCTGCAAATGCTTCCTTGTCTTTGATCAGGTTCTCTTCCTTATCTCCTGACTTCTCCTCAGTGACCATAAATGCATGCTCCTCCTTAGCATCATCCTCCATCTTAGCGATCATAGCATGAGATAGACTGAGTTTCTCTATCTGAGAAGCCCATTGATATTCCCCACATTCTTGCACAACCAAATCTTTTGTCTCCGTCTTTCCCTTACCATCTTCAGCTTTCTTTTCTTTAGGTTTCTCCCTCTTTGGCTTGGTGCATTCCCTGGAAAAATGCCCGTACTCATCACAGTTGAAGCATCTGAGCTTGCTCTTATCAAAACCCATCCTTATCTTATCCTGATCATTCCAGACATTCTTCCCAGTTTTTTCCATAAACTTCTTGGCGCGGAAAACTGCCATTGCCATTTGCCAGGAAACATCAAGCATTTCCACATCTTCAGGATTAATCTGGTTCAGTTCACCTGACAGCATCTCAGTAGGTACCAATGTTCCAGCCATAAGAGCATGATAACTATTCATAAATCCCATTCTAAGAGAAAAGTTAGGATCATTTGTAGCGTTTGCCTCATCAGGGTTAACCGTTCCACTAGAATTAGCTTGGGATTGAGCCACGAATGCAGTTGACTTTGTGGTCAAACTCGAACCACTTACAGACGAACTTCCAGCCTGTTTTGACCCCACTTATTAGATAAGAGAGCCTGATTCAGTTTTCCTGCCATACTAAGTTTGTTAATTTGGTCATCAACAGATAACTCATCTAGCTTGTTGTTGTCTTTGATTATTGAAATGTTGGTATTCCAGGACTTGGGCAAACTGTTCAAGAGTTTTAGATTCTTATCCTCCAGTTCGGGTTCAACGTCGTAGCTTGACATTTCAGCAATTAAGGACACAAATCTTTTAACTTGAGCTTTAAAGGACTCTCCTTGAATGTGATTGAACAAATTGAACTTCTACTTCAGCATCTGTTTACGACTTGCCTTAATATCGGGATTTCCTTCATATGCCAACACCAGAGCATCCCAGAGTTTCTTTGCAGTCTTGTACTTTTTAAACCCTTGAGCAATCTCAGGAGTCAATGCAATTGTCATAATAGCATATGCTCTCTCGTCCTTGTTACATTTTTCCCAATCATCATCCGTGTATTCTGCTTCAGTTTTCACCACCCCAACTTTTCCTGCTTCACTGTGAGTAGGAATGAATGGCCCATTAACAACTGATCTCCAAAGTCTCAAGTCAACACTTTTCAAATGATTTTGAAATCTGTATCTCCATTCAAGAATGTTGTCAGCCGATGTCAGTCTTGGAGGACGGGTGGTCGATCCAATCTCAAAGTCTAGTTTTTGATACATGCTAGGTTCAAAGTCCATGATGAAAGCTTAGACAAACTTAAGAAAAAGAAGTCCAAAAAGAGTTTTCGATCGTAAACAGTAGTTTACGATTTTGACAGCCTAGCCGATCGAGAACACGATTCCGATCGTAATCTCTAGTCGTGAACTACTCTGGGTCGTAAACAAATTCGTGAACACCCAAAGTCTTGAACTTGAACTTGTAAACCCCTATTACGCGACCGTAAAACTCCAAAGATCAAAACTTGAAGTCGTAAACACTAATTGCCAGCTCGTAAACTCAAATCTGATGAAGGAAAACGATCATAAACGCTTGAAGATGTCGTAAACACTAAGAACATCCCAGAAATTTCAGCAAACTTCCACTTTTTCCAGCCAAACACTCGAATCTAATACTGTGGAACCTTGAATCAGATGATTCTTGGCTCTGATACCAATTGTTGGTCCCGAAACAACAATCGTTCACGATATCTTTATCACAAACAAGTGCGGAAACCTTGTTTGTGATTGATTCGACTAGAAGATGATGAAATAGACTTGATATGAGATGAAGACAATGCAAAACAATCAAATCTTGAATGAAAACCAATCAATCTTCCATTACCTAATGTTCACGATCGTAAATACAAAGAGGAGCCTCGAAATCGTAAACTCAAAAGCTACCTACAATCCTTCACTAGTGGGTATTTATACTACCCTTACATAAACGTAGCTAGGATCGTAAACAACAATAGGGAGCCGGCCCAAGAGGCCCAAAACCGTAAACATTCATTAGGCTCATAAGGATGCAAAGCTAAGTCCAATCAAGTTTAAATTCAAGCCCACATATCTAATGTTCATGCCTCACCATGTATAGCCCAACATTAAGTTAGTATCATGTGATAAAAATAATAAGAATAATATTGAAATTGGATTGGAATACGTACATTGTAGTATCAGGCAGTGAGAATCCTTGGGATTCTATTAGGATTCAAAATGAATTCCTACATAAAATAAGCTTTGAGGTGTATGGCATTCCAGGATCTTGGTAGGGGTTCCCCTTCCTTGTTTACCAAGCGATATACCCCTTTTCCTTCTTCAGAATCTATTAAATATGGTCCTTCCCACTTGGGTGCCAACTTTCCATCGGCTGGATTGGTAGTATTCTGGAATGCCTTTCTCAACACTAAGTCTCCAACTTGAAATCTTCTTAACCTGGTATTCCTGTTATAAAACTTTGCCACCCTTTGTTGATAGGATGCCATCCGGATTCTGGCCATATCTCTGAGCTCCTCAACTGTTTTGAGATCCTGAAGCAAGGTTTGACTACTGGTTTCAAGATCCTGGCAGTTAATCCTGGCTGTAGGTAGCACCATTTCTGTGGGGATCACATCCTCAGCTACAAATACTAGCGAGAACGGAGTTTGGCCGGTTGCATTCTTGGATGTCGTCCTATATGCCCAAAGAACAAATGGTAGCTCTTCAGCCCACTTGCCTTTTTTGGAACCCAATTTCTTCTTGAGGTTCTTGATGATAATTTTATTGCTAGATTCCGCCTGCCCATTAACTTGAGGGTGGACAGGTGTTGAAGTAATCATTTTTATGCCCTAGCTAGCATAAAAATTTGTTGTTCTTCTGCCGATGAACTGGGAGCCGTTGTCACATATGATCTCTACCGGAATCCCAAATCTGGTAATGATGTTTCTCTTGATGAAGGATATCACCTCTTTCTCTCCCACTTTCACATAGGCTTCTGCTTTAATCCACTTGGAGAAATAGTCTGTCATTGCAAGCATAAATACTTTTCCTCCAAGAGCCTTGGGCAACTTACCTACGATAACCATGCCCCACTTCATGAATGGCCATGGGGATACTATAGGATGCAGATGCTCAGCTGGTTGATGAGAATATTGTCATGCCTTTGGCAGGCATCGCACTTTTGTGAGAAGCTCATGGCATTCTTCTTCATTGTAGGCCAATAGTAACCAAATCTGAGAACCTTGGAGAAGAGTGCTCTGCCCCCAGTGAGGTTTCCACAATCTCCACTATGAATGTCTTCAAGTACCTCAAGGGCTTCTGATTTCTCCAAGCACCTCAAGTAGACACCTACAAGAGACTTTCTTTATAATACATTATCTAAAATAAAATAAGTTATTACCTTGGCATGAAAAACTCTAGGATTTTCACCCTTAGGAATCTCTCTGTCTTTAAGATATTTAATGATCAGATAAGTCTAGGATTCTTGGATATCTTTGGAATTCCCAACATCTGCTTCTTCACTGTCGTCGATAGCGTGAGCTTCCTGTTGAGCTATTGCCGGCGTCAGGATATGCGTTATAGGAATCTTGATATCCTCAGGGATCCTGAGCGATGAAGCCAAGTTTGCTAAAGCATCGGCTTCTGAATTGTCTTCTCTTGGAACCTATGAAATGTTAAAATTTTCGAAAAGCAAAGACAATTTTTTTACAATATCAAGATATTTGATTAAATTCTCCCCTCGCACTGCATAAGAGCCATTAAAGTGGTTAGTCAAAAGAAGAGAATCAACAAATACTTGAATACATCGGATGCCCATATCTCTAGCCAACTGCAACCCAGCAATCAAAGCTTCATATTCAGCTTCATTGTTGGTAGCCTGGAATTCACAAGATATGGATAATGATATTATGTCCCCCTGTGGCGATTTTAGCAAGATGCCCAGCCCTATTCCTCTAACATTTGAGGATCCATCAGTGTAAAGGATCTGGTCTTCTTCTAGCTTCTCAAGCTGCTGGACTTCCTTCTCTACTTCTGGTTCTATGTCACTGCTGAAATCAGCCACAAAGTCAGCCAAGGCTTGGGATTTGATTATTGTCCTTGGCTTATATTTGATATCGTAGGCACTTAGTTTGACTGCCCACTTAGCCATCCTACCTGACATTTCCGGCTTCCTGAGAACTACCTTAATAGGATAGTTAGATTTCATAATTATAACATGAGTTTTAAAATAATGTCTAAGTTTAGTGGAGGCCATTATAAGAGCTAGAATTAATTTTTCTAGGTGAGAATACCTGGACTCTGCGTCTAGCAGAGCTTTACTTACATAATATACCGGATGCTGCTGACCTTGGTGGTCTTTTACTCAGACTTCACTGACTGAGCTTCCAGAAATAGCAAGATACAAATATAGCGGCTCTCCATCCTCTGGTTTCATCAGCAACGGGGCTGCTGACACGTAGTCTTAAAAGCATCTCACAGCTTCTTCGTGCTTCTTGACGTGAGTTCGAAGTCTCACTCAAAAATAATCCCAAATACACTAATTAGATAGTGGTAAGTAGGTGTCGAACACAGAGAGATTGTGGAGTGTGTACTACTTTTGCAACTTGAATTATACTAAATGGAAAGCTTGAATGATTTAAATGTGATAAAAGATTTGAGTTTGTTAAGTTTAGTTTTGATTACTAGCAACTAATAGACAAAATAAAGTTGTGGTTTTCTTAATAATAAACAAGGGTGATCTTCTCGAACTTCAGAATTCCATGTAAACAAACAATACTGATGCAACTAGAAAGAATCACATAGACATGATTCATGTAATGTAATTTCGTGATAAAAGGGGACAAAGCACTCGGGTTACTAACGCAAGTTTGTCACCCGATGATCAATCAGTATAGATATCAACAAAATTCCTATCCACTAAATCTCAATTGCCAATGGCATCAAGAACGTATGGTGTGCAAATTCGATTAAGCACAATACTAAAAGATACAAATAATCACAAAAACATTGTAGTGAAAAGCATCGAATGCTTAGATCACTATTCTAGAGTCACAGTACATCAATATTGTTGTTTACATTGAAATCTTACATTCGAGAAGAACACAAACGACTATCCAATCATGACAAATCGATTGCAACTGTGATGATGATGATTTTCATTGATGATTCTCCAATGATCCCGATGTTAAAATTGTGTTTCTCCACTCTTCTCTTGTTCCAAAATCGCCCCTGATGATCTCTGGTTCGTCTCCTAGTTGTTTAGAACGAGTTGTAACTGAAAAAGCCCCCAAAAGACTCATTTAATCGAACATTTACGGAGCTGAAAAACCGCCTCGCCGTAAGCTATGGTGCCACTGTAGCTTGCGGCGGCCTCAGGTAATCCTACGCCAGCGAAAAGCTGGCCCACAACACATTTGAGGGATGGCCACCACCGTAAGCTACGGTGGTGGCGTAAGCTACGCCATGCTCAGGTTAGATCTTCCCTTTTCCTTGCTTCTTACTTGCCACAACTTGCTCCAACTGTCCTTGATCTTCTTGCATTATCTAGTTAGCTCCTTTAAGCCCATTTCAACCTGCAAACACACAGTTTCACATAGTCACTGTAGGTCCGAAATCAAACCAACTACACGATATTCGATCGTAAATGAGTGCGGAATCCTCAAATACGATTGATTCAAGTGAAAAGTAGATGAAATAGACAAGATCTAATGAAAAGATCAAGTCTTGAATGAAGAATACTACTTGAATGAAGCTGATCGTAAACACACAAGAGAGAGAGAGATCGTAAACAGTGAAATGTGTATTGAAAAGCTTCAGGAAACCGATTACAATGAGGTGGTATTTATACCACCTCATACAAATACTTGGCCCAATCATAAACACTAATCTTGCCCAATCATAAACATAAAAATGGCCCACATGGCCTATTAACTAAGCTAGATTAAGCCCAAATACAAAAGCCCAAATACAAATGTTCATGCCTCATATAATTATAGCCCAACAATCTTCCCCTAGGCATGAATCATTTGAACCTTCAAGGCAGCAGCAAATCAAACCGGAATGATGTTTGAATGTTGTTCGACCACCACCTGTTCTCCACAATCTTCTTTGCTGCCCCATCAAAAATACCAACCCGTATAGCATTCGCCATGTCATTCTCATCTCCAAGGATGGGTTGGGTGGCCAGAAGCTTGATATCTCTCTCACCAAATCGAAGCAAATCCACCGGGTCATAAAATCTGAATTGACGCATCGGCTTGCAGAGAACCACCACTTCATGTGTTGTTGGATCGTAATACCAGCAATCAAAGTTTCTTACCAGTGTTTCATCCTCGATCTCGTCCAACATAGTAATCACCCTTGTGCGCTTAGTTGGTGGCCTCCGTGCTTCCCCAATAGACTGCCCTGTCACAGGGTCAGTCCCGGTCTCTCTCCACCTGACCTCCTTCAGCTCGAAATCTCTGAAATCATTCTCCATGTGGCCAAGCAGATTATCTCTGATCTGATTACCTTCTGGTCCATTCCACCTATTAATAAATGGAGCTCTCAGAAGGCTCCTGATCTCAGGCTCAGTCCAGGAGTGGAATTGAGCACGTGTAGAGTAGTACTCCACTGGACTATAGCCGTCACGGATCACGGCAAAGATTTTCTTCTCCATATCGTAGTGCCAACATAAGATTGCCTCACGACTCCCACGCTTATCAATTGAGTTTTCACCAACGTCAATGGTGTACTGTGTGGGAGCTGGTCCTTGGAAAAACTCCTTGAACCAGTTTTCGTGGAATCTTGGAGCCTTTGAGATGATCCTGCCACAGTGGGCGTAATCCGGCATCACCATATTCTCATCACCTTCGTCAGTCTCCATTGCATCAGCAACTTGATTTCCCTGAGATGAACTCTGACCAGGGGCACCTGTGTTGTTAGACCCTGCACCATCTGTCAGTTCATTAACCTTCCTTCTCAGGTCCTTTATCATCTTGAAAAGATATTCCATTCTTTCCTTGTCTGCCACCTCATACTCTCTCATATATTTGCTGCTTGCCTCCTCCTTCTCTCTCAAACGCTGGTTTTCTTCCATGAGAGCCTTGATCTCATTCTGTCTGATCCTATTCTGAGAGATCAGGAAGTTGATCTGAGGATCAGCACTAATCCTCAAATCAACTGGAAGCTCAGCAGCCATCAATGGGCGGAAACCAGGAGCTGCGAGTGGTTGGCTGGTCGCGGTAGAGATGCTTACTCTAACCGGACTTGGAACAACGAAGGTGCTCTCAACCTCCAGAAATTGCCTATCTTCACGCACAGGGCTTTGCACGTTCAGAATCGGACTAGCTTGCTGCACAGGGGCAGGTTGATCATCACCATCTTCAGTCTGTGTGAGAGACGGTTGCTCTTGAAGGGTTTCAACAACAGTTTCTTCTTGACCACTGGCACCCTCAGAACTGGGTCCAGCTGGTTGTACAACCAAAAGGCTTGAGCTAGTCTTGGTGAATTTGAACCGTATGCTCCTAGGATCAGATTTCTTTCGCGGAGATGGTTCACGAGCAGGGACGGGTTCTTCTACGAAAGCTTCATCAACGTTTATATTCAGCTCAGGAGGTGTATCATCACTGCCAGACGACCCAATCATATCTTCTCTTGACCTTTTATGGGTCAATGGCTCCAAGTCCCCATAAATATCATCTTCAGTTATGTCCTGGCCAGCCAGAATGTCATCCATGATGTTTTCTTCATCGGATGGAATGACATCTTCATCTTGAACATTAACAGCTTGAGTTACTGTCAAGTCTTGGTCTTCGGCAATTGATGCATTAACTTCAGGCACATCTGCCTCTGGCTCAGAGTCATCCATTACTTGTTCCCGTGCCACTTCAGGAAATGCACCTCTCTTAACCCACTCCAATCTTCCTTCAAACGTCTGCTTGCCTGGTCTGTCTTGGGTTTGCAGACCAAAGACTCCAGAATCCATGACCTTCACATCAAGCTTCTCAACTCTCCCTCTATCATCGGGTACTTCTTCATCACTACCATCTGAACAAATCTGGGTGTCATCAAAAACTGCTCTCTGGCACTCAGCATGGCATTGACTGCCCAGTCTAGCAGCATCATCTTTGAAAAATTAAACTTCCAATCTAATGCTAGGGCTACAAATGCAGTTCCATGAATTTGATTCAATTGATCGAAACTGGTTCTCTTCCCTAGGAAAGACTTCTGCATATAATGTGCCAGGCACCTCCAGTAGTGCGGCAGAAGCTTTTTGAAGATTGGTGGAAACTTCCCTTCGTACCCCATAGATTGAGCACCTGCAAGAACTACCTCCTTTGTGTAAGTGATTGGATCTGAAGCTTCATCTGTAATATTCAGGCCCTGCCTTATGTCTTCTTCTTCAATGACAATTTGCCTGTTATTGACCGTTGCGGTAATCCTAGTCTTGTCAGAATTCACCCTGGCAGTTCCCCAAAATTCTCTAACCAGCATCTCGTCGATAAGTACATTTGTCCTCAAGGCATGGTTAATCTTGCATGTGTTCATTCCTGCCACCAGCGAGTAAAATAACTCCATGTGTTTTTCTGGCGGATCTTCTAGGTATGCCGGCATGCAATGGTCTGGTTCATATTTTATATCTCCAATCAGCATCTCTTCAGCCATCTGAGTAAGACAAGACATATGCATCAGACATGATCATTAAGCAATTATGATTATTTACCCTTAACGTGTTTAATTGACGATCACATTTTACTTTTTGAACTTCACAAAATTTTAATTTGAACATTTTAGGAAAATAATTGATTTAAACACACGCTCACAAATATTTGATTTTGAATCACATGTTAACAAAACACCCTAAATTTTAGCTTAAACATGTTTACGTTTGAAGAGATTAAAAAAAAATTAAGAGTACAAGTCCTTATAAGAGATTACGATCCAAGAAATGAGTTTACGATATTAAAATTGAGTTTACGATCGGTTAAATTGCGGCCCAATCGCAAACACAAAGTCCAATCGTAAACCTTCAAAAACACACGAAGCCCAATCGTAAACCCCTTCTTCGTAAACGAGGATCGTAATCGTGAATCGTAATCATGGATCGTAAACTGCGATCGTAAACGACGATCGTAATCTCCCAAACGTCGTCATCTTCTTCACGATAATCGTAAACAATGATTTCCGCCATGGATAAACCTGCAAAAACTCGAAATCTCGAATAAACACATCAACAACTCAAGATAAACCTCAATAACTACCTTTAAACTCTTCTAAACAGAAATCCGAAACTAAATCTCGTGAAGTTGTCTTGAAATCGGTGAACACAGCCGGAATTCGAAAACAAGGGCTCGAAACTTAAAAACCCAAGAAAAGACAGTGAGAACACCGATAAACAAGGGGGTTCTAGTCGGATTTTGATTGTGAACACAATGATGTAGGCGGATTGAGATTTGGTGGTCGGAGGCGGGCTGTGGAGATGATTCCGGTGAGGCTCGGCGGTTCTAGGGTTCGGTGGAGGAGTCGTAAACAAAGAGAAATAAGAGATCGTAAATGAAGATACAAACCGGAAATGAGGTTTTAAATATCACAAATTACACATTGGCCCCTCAAGAACCAAAAACATTTAAAAAACTTTCATTTAGCCCCCTTTAAACTTTCAAAAACATTTAAGTTCACCCCAAACTTAAAAAAAATTGATAAATCTCATTAACAACTTGATAGATTTTGACTTTTGAGTATTTACAAAACTTCCCCTCAGAATCACACCCGAGTATCCGATCATGATCATGAAAAATTTAAAAGTTAAAACAGATAAAATCAAAACCAAATTAAAATATTTACAAACTTACCTCAGAAATTTCAAATATTTACATACCTGGTGCTGGTAAATTTCACAGATAAATTCAGACAAGTCTTTGACTGAGGAACCCTTTTCAGCTTCCGTTACTAGACACTCTAGACAATTGTCAGGTGGTTTGAACACAGAAACTCACATCCAGTAAAGTGCTTAAATATTGTACAGATTTACCGATATGTTTAACCGTCCCCACACCCAATTTTCCATAGCAAAACCTACCCAACCTCAGAGTTTATTGAGGATTCACAAACCCCCAACTTGAGGAACCATGCAACACTGCTTTTGACTACCACTTATTTCTATTTTTCATACATTATCAGTTGATGATCAGGTCGGACTTGTCAGACTTTTCCGACCCAAAACCTGGTGTGTGTTTTCCTACTTGTCCACAAACAACTGCCTGAGATAGTTCTTTACCTGCCTGAAGCATTCTCTTGTTTCTTAATTGATTCATATCTAACTGAACTTGCATCTCATTAGTCTTATGAGTCAATTCATCTACCTGTTTTCTAAGGTCAGCTATTTCTAACTTGGCATTATCATACAGGATAGATTTCTCAGTTGCTATCTGTTGGTACTTCACTATATCTAACTTTTGTGCCTTAACCTTTTCCTCATTTTTTACCCATCTACCCTTAAATGAGCTCCTCTCACACTTGACCTCAAACAATTCTATTTGATAATTCTTACAGATTTGTCTAAGACCAGGAATAATACGAGCACAAGTGGGATCAGAACATACCTTTAGGTTTTCAGCATCAGCAACGAACGCTTCCTTGTCTTCTATCTGACTCTCCTCAGGCTTTTCTTCATCAGTGACCACAAAGGCATGATTTTCTTCATTATCCTCTTCTGCAGTAGCAATCAAAGCATGTGACAAACTAAGATCCTTCAGCTGGGGGGTCAGATCCCTCAGCTGGGGGGTCCAGTCATAACCTCCACCTCCCTGAACCACCAGTGCCCTGGCATCACCCTTTCCTTTCACTTCAGCAACCTTCTTTTCTTCAGCTCTTTCCTTCTTGGGCTTCGTGCATTCCCTGGCAAAGTGACCATACTCATCACAATTATAGCACCTTAGCTTCGACTTGTCAAACCCCATTCTGATTTTATCCTGATCCTTCCAGACGTTCCTTCCCGTTTTGGCCATAAATTTCTTGGCTCTGAAGACAGCCATGGCCATTTGCCAAGAGACATCCAGCATCTCCACGTCCTCAGGATTTATCTGATTAAGATCACCAGCCACCATATCAGAAGGTACAAGATTCCCGGCCACAAGGGCATGATAGCTGTTCATGAAACCCATACCAAGGGCAAAGTTAGGATCATTGACATCTTCAGAGTTGACTCCTCCGCTTGAACTGCCTTGGGGCTGTGCAACAAAAGCACTAGACATAGGAGCTGAGCTTGATCCATTCCCGGTAAACTTTCCTTCATGCTTACCCTCAACTTCTTCCGATAGCAAAGCCTGATTCAACTTTCCAGCCAAACTTAGAGAACTTATGTGGTTCAGCTCTCTCTGCTTATCATCGATCATCTTGGATTTCAGCTTGTTGATTAATTCATCCAAAGTCACTTCACTCAGCCTATTGTTGTCTTTGATGATTGATATATTGGTGTTCCAAGACTTAGGCAGACTGTTCAGCAACTTCAAATTCTTGTCTTCAGTATCTGGCTCTACTCCATAACTCGACATCTCTGCCATCAGTGACACATACCTCTGAACTTGAGCTTCAAACGATTCACCCTGAATATGATTGAACAAGTTAAACTTCTGCTTCAGCATCTGCTTCCGACTAGCCTTAATATCAGGGTTCCCTTCATAAGCAACAATCAAGGCATTCCACAGTTGCTTTGCTGTTTTGCAGTGTTTGAATCCCTGAGCAATATCTGGAGTTAGGGCCATAGTCATTATCGCAAATGCCCTTTCAGCCTTGTTGCACCTCTCCCAGTCATCATCATCATACTCATCTTCTTTCTTCTCTTTCCCTGCATTTGTTCCTGTTGCGTGAGTAGGTGTAAACGGTCCATTCACAACAGCCCTCCATAACCTCAGATCCACACTCTTCAAATGATTTTCGAATCTGTATTTCCACTCTAAGAAATTATCCGCTGAAGTTAGTCTTGGCGGACGAGTTATAGATCCGATCTCGAAGTCCAATTTCTGATACATGCTTGGCTCAAAATCCATTTCAATAGCTTAGGAAACCTAAAACTAAAGTCCAAATGTCCAAAAAACTGAGATTACGATAACTAACCCTTGATTACGATCGTAAATGTCCGATTACGATCCACATACCCGATTACGATAACTGTAATCGTAAACCCCGATCGTAAATGTTGATTCCGATTGAGACGAATCGTAAACACCGATTCCGATCCAAAAAGTCGTAAACTCGGATGTACGTATCCCGCGTTTCCGATAAAGCAAAATCGTAAACACCGATTACGACCAAGCAAAGTCGTAAACACCCAAAAGTACGAATCGTAAACTCTCAAAAACGCAGAGAAGACCAACTGAATAATTTTATTTTCTTTTCTTTTTCTTTTTCAGAATATTCATTTTGTGAAATTTTTTTTTTTTTTTTTGTGGTGTTGTCTTATACAGTATAAGCATGGCGTGTGAGAGAGTGAATACTAGGTAAATACCACTCTCAACCCGTTTTTTGTCGGGACTCAGTTTTTTAAACCATGTAGACTAGGATGGGAAACTAAACATGTATAGAGTTTAAGATTACTGCACTTACATAGATGATCATTGTTTTGGTTGAGCTTACCGACATATCATCTTCGAGCAGTCTTTCACATCAGCCTTACACGTGTCAGTCTCCAACCGTCATTAAGCATTTAAGTTCTATCAATAGACATCATAAAAACCTTTCAGTTTAACCAGCACCATTTCTTCCCCTGTTTTTGTGAGACTTTTGAAACAAGACTCATTTTTTTCAGTCATTTTCTATTTTTTTTAAATATATATATATATATTTTTTTTTAAGTAAAATTTAAAAACCAAAAACTCTGTACAAAAACATAGATGATCAGATCATTCCTGGAAGACAATCATCTTCAGGCCTTCAACACAAGATTCAAAATTAGGACGAGGAAGGGGTTTTGTAAAGATGTCCGAAACATTCTGATCGGAGCTTACCTTTTGTAGCTGAATCAGCTCACGATCAAAGCAATCACGAATAAAATGTACCTTGATATCAATGTGCTTGGTTTTGGAATGTTGGACAGGGTTTTTCACAATCTCAAGAGCAGCAGCATTATCACAGAATATGGGAGTGTTAACGAATTCCATACCGTAATCCGTGAGCTGGTTTTGGATCCACACTACCTGTGAAGTACCGGCAGATGCGGCCACGTACTCAGCTTCGGCAGTTGATTTGGATACGGTATGCTGCTTCTTGCTCTGCCAAGAGATGAGCCTATCTCCCAGGTACTGACATCCTCCAGTAGTAGATTTCCTGTCAAGGTCACTACCTCCATAATCACTGTCAGTAAAAGCATATAATTGAAAATCAGTGTTCTTCGGGTACCAAAGCCCTGCTCAGATACCTGAAGATACGCTTAACAGCAGCTAAATGAGAGAGTTTAGGGTTAGCCTGATATCGAGCACACACGCAAACTGCATACATGATGTCTGGCCTGCTTGCTGTCAAGTACATTAGTGATCCAATCATCGATCGATAATGGAATTCACTCACTGACTCCCCGTTAAGATCCGCTGACAAGAGTGGTCTGGATGCCATGGGAGTGGCGATGGGCTTGCAATCCTGCATCTTGAACTTTTCCAGAATCTCATTCACATACTTCTCCTGATGAATAAGAATCCCAGAATCATTCTGCTTGACTTGAAGTGCAAGAAAGAAGCTCATCTCGCCTTGGTCACTCATCTCAAACTTCTTCTTCATGATCTCCTCAAACTCGGTGCACAATTCTTCGTTTGTCGATCCGTAGATAATATCATCTACATACACTTGCACCATGATAATGTCGTCTTCCACCCTTTTTCTAAACAATGTTTGATCAACGACTCCTCTTGTATATCCATTCTCCACCAGGTGATTGGACAACGTTTCATACCAGGTTCTAGGAGCTTGATGCAAACCGTACAAAGCCTTATCCAGCAGATAAACATGATCTGGATTTTCTTCATCTATGAACCCTGGTGGTTGAGCAACATAGACTTCCTTGTTCATCTCTGCATACAGGAAGGCAGTCTTCACATCCATCTGATGTACGGTAAAATTGAGATACGAAGCTACAGCTAGAAAGATCCGAATTGCTTCCAATCTTGCCACCGGAGCGTAAACCTCATCATAGTCGATACCGTGGACTTGCCTGTGCCCTTGTACTATCAACCTTGCTTTGTTTCTCACAATGATCCCCGAGTCATCCTTTTTGTTCTTGTACAACCATCTCGTGGGAATCACCTTCTTGTCTTCTGGCCGCTTCACAAGACACCACACTCCTAGCTTTGAAAATTGATTGAGTTCATTGTGCATGGCCTCCATCCAGTTTGGATCTTTCAGAGCAACCATCACATTGGGAGGTTCTATCTGGGAGATGAAGCAGGAAAACATACAAAAGTTGATGTGTCCTGTTCGGCTTCTTGTGGTGACGCCCGCTGTCACTGGCCTAACAACATTACTCAGTGGATGATCCTTGTTGATTCTGCTCTCTTGGACATCAGGCACTGAAACATTAACAGGCAGATTAGAATTAACAACATTTTCAGACATACCTGAGCCTTGAGAATCCACTGGAGCATCACGTGTTCCTGAACATTCTGGAATATCAGCAGTTGCATTCCGAGAAGATTCAGCTGATGCTCTATCCACATGAGGTCTTACATCTGCACTGGGAGCTACAATGTCTTCTTCTTCGCCCAAATTGTGGAAAGCATTCGAGAAATTAAATCCCTCAAACAATGATCCATAGTTGAAGATCCAATCAGGTCCAGTTCCCGCATCTGTAGGATTGTCCTCCATCCAATCTACATTGAATGCCTCAATGATCAACCCAGTGGTCTTGTTATAGACACGATAAGCACTATTTGCAGAATAACCCACAAAATAGCATTCATCGGCCTTCGCTTCGAATTTCCCTACATCGGACTGGATTAGCACCGTGCATGGACATCCAAACGTCTTGAAGTAACCCACCTTCGGTTTCTCTCCATAAATGATCTGATATGGAGTTTGCTCGTGACGCTTGTTCAGAAGAACTCTGTTTTGTACATAACAAGCAGTATTCACAGCTTCTGCCCAAAAGAAGATCGGTAATTTTGCTTCACACATCATTGTTCTAGCCGCTTCAATGAGTGTCCTATTTCTTCTTTCGGCAACTCCATTCTGCTGAGGAGTGTAAGGAGCACTGAACTGCCTTTCGATCCCCTTTTCACCACAAAACATGTTCAGCTCAGCATTTTTGAATTCCGTCCCATTGTCAGATCTGATTGCCTTCACTCTTTTATCCAGCTGGTTTTCAATAAGCGTCACAAACTGCTTTACTAGGACTGGAGTTTCGTACTTGTTGGACAAGAAAAAGACCCAAGTAAACCGCGAGTAGTCGTCCACTATCACGAGACAGTATGAAAACTTGCTGACACTTTGTACCTGCATGGGACCAAACAAATCCATATGTAAGAGTTGAAGCATAGAAGAGACAGAATTTGCAACCTTTGGACGATGTGGCAGTTTGTGCTGCTTCCCCTTAGCACAAGCCACACACTTCTCTATTGAAGAGAAATCTGTGATCGGAAGATTTCTGACATGCTCTCCTTTAGCCAGCTTGGATAGATTCTTCATGTTTGCATGTCCCAGACGACGATGCCACAACAATGCAAGATTCTCAGTCTGTTTAGAAATAAGACAAGCTGCTTCAGATGTTGAAGGCTTTCCCATGTTCAATTGATAAGAATTCCCGTGCCTTGGTGTGCGCATTAAGATACATTCTTCAGGAATTTTTACACCAGGTTTAAGAATGATGCATTCCTTTTTGTTGAACATCACAGAGAAATCCCGATCACATATCTGTGACACACTTAGCAGGCTGTGGGACAGCTCCTCTACATAATGCACATCTGAAAAAGTCAGACTTCCATTCTTGACAACTCCTTTCTTCGAAATTCTTCCTCCCACACCTCCAGCAAAAGAAACACTTCCTCCATTGAAATCTTCAACCTCATCTAACAAAGACAGATCTCCGGTCATATGTCGGGTACAACCACTATCAACATACCAGAGATTGTTGACAGATCTTCTCGGCTGTCCCTACACAAACCATAAATCAGTTAGAGTCAGGTACCCAGGTCATGACAGATCTGGGCACTCCCTTGGAGTCAGTGTAATTAACCATCTTGAAAGACATTCCTTCTTTTGATTCAGATTCATTTAAAACTTTAGCATGAATTTTTGGTTTCCAATTTGGCTGTTTTTGTGAGTTAGAGCTACTAGCAGAGTTCTTTGTGGGTGAAACATTCCTTGGAGGAGATGTGACCTTTTTACCTTTTGCTTTGATGATCGGTGTCCACTCAAGTTTTAATTTGGTATAAACCATTTATTTCGATTGAGTGACAACTTTTGGTTTTTCTATAATCGCTTTCCCTTTAAGTTTAGCATTCTGATTGACTTTAGGTACTTGTTTCTCAAAAGGTTTTGCTTTCATTTTATTTGGTTTGTTGAAAACTCCTTTAGCTGCATAAGCAGGTTTGGAAGTTTGTCCTACATCTCTCCTTTCATTTACAGGCTTCGTCACTGGGGCCTTTGTGTTTAGAACCTTAGACTGTTGAGTCTTCATTGGTTCAGAACTCTGCTTCCCCTGTGACGATGCTTGCTGCTTTTGATTTCTGTTCTCACCCCTCATCATTTTCTCAAGCATTGTTGTCCGCTTGTTCTGCGGATAATATGGCTCATAGGGTCTGTTCATACAATTAGCAGCAAAATGACCTGGTTGACCACATTGAAAACAATTCATTTGTCTAGGCCCATTGACGTTGCTACACAAGTATGAGCGTCTTGGGTAAGACGACTTCCATTCCGGTTGGTCATCCCATTTGTGTATCACACGTTTTGAATGTTTTTCAGGTTGTGTTATTAAACAAAATTGTTCAGATTTTGATTTATCAGTTCTATTATAAGTTGACACAACCTGGGGATACGGAACAAAATCATTGGGCTTAGACTTACGGCCAATCTTTGTGTTAGGAACACGCATTTTAAAAGAACTAACGACTTCATTAGGATTAGAAACATGTTTTAACAAGACAATTTGATTGGACTTGGATGCTTCAAGTTCTGACACAGATGCCAGAACGTCATCCTTAGGTAAACTAGAAACAGAACAACTAGACTCATGACACTCATTAACTCTCAAGCATTCAGCATCCTCCCCAGATACATCTTCAATGCCTACAACATCTGCACATGTAACAAAAACATTAGAAGAACTAACATTATTGTTCAAAGATTCATGGGAAGAACCTGGTTTAGTTGTGAGGTCAACTACATTGTTCTGACTACCTGTCCCATATAAACCAAGTTTCTCCTGTTCTTTCTCTACTTCTGTCATAGGGGTCACACCAACCATCAAGCTATCTATAGGAGGACCAGCTTCATGATATCCTGAGCTAGTTCTATCTACTTGGTCCTCCTCATAGAGCATTCCTATGATATCTCTAGGGATAGGTGGGGGAATTATAATATTTGCGGCCACGGACTTGTCAGACTTTTCCGACCCAAAACCTGGTGTGTGTTTTCCTACTTGTCCACAAACAACTGCCTGAGATAGTTCTTTACCTGCCTGAAGCATTCTCTTGTTTCTTAATTGATTCATATCTAACTGAACTTGCATCTCATTAGTCTTATGAGTCAATTCATCTACCTGTTTTCTAAGGTCAGCTATTTCTAACTTGGCATTATCATACAGGATAGATTTCTCAGTTGCTATCTGTTGGTACTTCACTATATCTAACTTTTGTGCCTTAACCTTTTCCTCATTTTTTACCCATCTACCCTTAAATGAGCTCCTCTCACACTTGACCTCAAACAATTCTATTTGATAATTCTTACAGATTTGTCTAAGACCAGGAATAATACGAGCACAAGTGGGATCAGAACATACCTTTAGGTTTTCAGCATCAGCAACGAACGCTTCCTTGTCTTCTATCTGACTCTCCTCAGGCTTTTCTTCATCAGTGACCACAAAGGCATGATTTTCTTCATTATCCTCTTCTGCAGTAGCAATCAAAGCATGTGACAAACTAAGATCCTTCAGCTGGGGGGTCAGATCCCTCAGCTGGGGGGTCCAGTCATAACCTCCACCTCCCTGAACCACCAGTGCCCTGGCATCACCCTTTCCTTTCACTTCAGCAACCTTCTTTTCTTCAGCTCTTTCCTTCTTGGGCTTCGTGCATTCCCTGGCAAAGTGACCATACTCATCACAATTATAGCACCTTAGCTTCGACTTGTCAAACCCCATTCTGATTTTATCCTGATCCTTCCAGACGTTCCTTCCCGTTTTGGCCATAAATTTCTTGGCTCTGAAGACAGCCATGGCCATTTGCCAAGAGACATCCAGCATCTCCACGTCCTCAGGATTTATCTGATTAAGATCACCAGCCACCATATCAGAAGGTACAAGATTCCCGGCCACAAGGGCATGATAGCTGTTCATGAAACCCATACCAAGGGCAAAGTTAGGATCATTGACATCTTCAGAGTTGACTCCTCCGCTTGAACTGCCTTGGGGCTGTGCAACAAAAGCACTAGACATAGGAGCTGAGCTTGATCCATTCCCGGTAAACTTTCCTTCATGCTTACCCTCAACTTCTTCCGATAGCAAAGCCTGATTCAACTTTCCAGCCAAACTTAGAGAACTTATGTGGTTCAGCTCTCTCTGCTTATCATCGATCATCTTGGATTTCAGCTTGTTGATTAATTCATCCAAAGTCACTTCACTCAGCCTATTGTTGTCTTTGATGATTGATATATTGGTGTTCCAAGACTTAGGCAGACTGTTCAGCAACTTCAAATTCTTGTCTTCAGTATCTGGCTCTACTCCATAACTCGACATCTCTGCCATCAGTGACACATACCTCTGAACTTGAGCTTCAAACGATTCACCCTGAATATGATTGAACAAGTTAAACTTCTGCTTCAGCATCTGCTTCCGACTAGCCTTAATATCAGGGTTCCCTTCATAAGCAACAATCAAGGCATTCCACAGTTGCTTTGCTGTTTTGCAGTGTTTGAATCCCTGAGCAATATCTGGAGTTAGGGCCATAGTCATTATCGCAAATGCCCTTTCAGCCTTGTTGCACCTCTCCCAGTCATCATCATCATACTCATCTTCTTTCTTCTCTTTCCCTGCATTTGTTCCTGTTGCGTGAGTAGGTGTAAACGGTCCATTCACAACAGCCCTCCATAACCTCAGATCCACACTCTTCAAATGATTTTCGAATCTGTATTTCCACTCTAAGAAATTATCCGCTGAAGTTAGTCTTGGCGGACGAGTTATAGATCCGATCTCGAAGTCCAATTTCTGATACATGCTTGGCTCAAAATCCATTTCAATAGCTTAGGAAACCTAAAACTAAAGTCCAAATGTCCAAAAAACTGAGATTACGATAACTAACCCTTGATTACGATCGTAAATGTCCGATTACGATCCACATACCCGATTACGATAACTGTAATCGTAAACCCCGATCGTAAATGTTGATTCCGATTGAGACGAATCGTAAACACCGATTCCGATCCAAAAAGTCGTAAACTCGATTACGATCCCGCGTTTCCGATAAAGCAAAATCGTAAACACCGATTACGACCAAGCAAAGTCGTAAACACCCAAAAGTACGAATCGTAAACTCTCAAAAACACAGTCTTGAAGTCGTAAACGCCAAGAAAGTACAATCTTGATGTCGTAAACACAATTCCGATCCAGATCTTCAAGCAGGACCACTCGTAAACACAACAAACAGCAGCAGCAGACTCGTAAACACCCTCGAATCTTCAAATCTTCAACAGAAACACGAACACCAACCCAGAAAATGCTTGAATCTATATCGTGAGAGCCTCGAATCTAAGATTCTTGGCTCTGATACCAATTGTAGGTCCGAAATCAAACCAACTACACGATATTCGATCGTAAATGAGTGCGGAATCCTCAAATACGATTAAATTCAAGTGAAAAGTAGATGAAATAGACAAGATCTAATGAAAAGATCGAGTCTTGAATGAAGAATACTACTTGAATGAAGCTGATCGTAAACACACAAGAGAGAGAGAGATCGTAAACAGTGAAATGTGTATTGAAAAGCTTCAGGAAACCGATTACAATGAGGTGGTATTTATACCATCTCATACAAATACTTGGTCCAATCATAAACACTAATCTAGCCCAATCATAAACATAAAAATGGCCCACATGGCCTATTAACTAAGCTAGATTAAGCCCAAATACAAAAGCCCAAATACAAATGTTCATGCCTCATATAATTATAGCCCAACAGTCACCAACATTCATGAATTTACAACATTAAGAACACTAAAATCACCGGTTTATCACAATTAGTCAACAAGTAACGGTGCAACCGTCGCATCCCGACACTTATCCCTTGCTTGACCCCAAGAAATTCAAATCTGTTTTCTTTGTTATTCCTCCAATCAATCCAGTCAAACCCAGTTTCGGTCAAGGTTCCAAGTCATACCCCATTCCCATGTTTAGTCATTTGCTAGTCACACAGCATATAACAATCACAGCTCAAGGATTTTAGCCAAACTTAACATGCTCTCGATCTTTCAAACACGCAACAAACCCGTCATAATAAACGCTCCCCTCGGTTTACATTTAAAGGCTAGCGTAATGAGCTAGAATGCACTCAATTGACTAATGTGTTGTCCCACTATCATAAGCTTGTACAACTCTCGAAGCTCCATCATTATTGCTTAAACATGCATGCAAATCAAAAGGACTTATAATGGGTTGTAACGAGGCTAGGTGTAGGGTATGGAATGGGGATATTTGAAGTGGCTCGAGTGACTCAATCCGGCTTATTTATTACAAGAGAAACAAACAACTAAAATTCACACACTATGCTAAGCAAACAAAAACAAACTTCACATTATTTTTGCAGCATCATATATCAATCAACTGATCTTCATATTTTGCCATTTTTTCTCATTTTTTTATATATATATTGTAAAATGCGTCGAACTAGATTACACAAGGGAACGTAACAACTTTTACCAAACTATACTATTCAACATCGATCTATGAATGTAAAACGGACTATAAACCGGATTGAACACTAGGGGTAATAAAATGAGTGGAATAGGCTCGGGTGATTAATTGATAGGAAATAAGCACAAAAAAATGGTTTCCAATGGACCTAAACCCCCGCTCCCCACTTTAACCAAGCTCATATATGTAATGCATGAGGTACCAACCCCCAAATTCCACACTCGCACACATCCAGACGAGGCTTCACCTAATTGCCTAAATCATTTTTGCATACACATGTCAGCCAAGATCTCGGAACGTACCAGTTGCACAAGTTCTAAAGTGATAAACACATAGACACACTCAAAGAATAAAGATCTCTATGTTAGTCAAGAGTATAAGGCTCAAAACTCACAACATTGTGGAATTGGGTTGCCGACTTGTTGCATAAATTATTTAATCGGAAGCATGTTACCCTTAACTAAGATCCTACCAACTTGGCTAAGCACTTTGAACATATAGGGGGAATTATGACCATGACAAGGAACCAAGACGTCAACACCACCAATTAACCCACAAACCAACAACAACATCTTTTTAGAATTTTAGGGTCAAGACTTTTTAAAAAATTTCCCCCCATCTCCACACTTGGGATACATTGTCCCCAATGTATGGTTTTAGGGATTGTGTAAGGATGGACACCATTCCATTCATCATTTATCAAAGACCTCTTTCAACAAAATGTTTCAATCAAAAATCATCATATCTTCTCTTCTCGAATGCAAAAATTTTAACATAACACCTTATTAAAACTCCACCATCATACCTCCCAACCCAAAACAACTAAATAAACTACTAAGAGCACACACAACTAAGACTCCACAATCTTCACATCCACAAACCAAAACATATAAAGAACAAACTACAAACTAACAACTAAAAAAAACTAAAAAAGATAAGGTTAGAGACGAACTTAATGATAACGCGGCTGAGGTGGGCCAAAAATCTGTGTGAACATGTCGTTAAACTCTCCAAATCCGAAGGCGCCTGCTTCACCTCCTTGCTGTTGCTACATGTCGACCCATGCTGAATGATGCACCGGCGGAGTGGGATATGTAGTACTCCCATCATATGGTGGCAAGGTAGTGTAATCAATCATGGGTGAGTCCGGTACCACCTCCTGACCAGCGTGCCACTGATCGCGCATCCGCCTCTGCTGGTCATCCTCATACCAGTGGTTGATTTCCTGCTGGAACGTGTAAGCATGAGCACGGTGCCATGTCTCATGTCGATCGTGTAGATGTTTATTCGCACGCTCTTGACTCGCCCACAATCGAGTGTTGTGATCAAACATAACCCGTGTCAGCTCCGGCCAATGGTAGTATTGAGTTGGTCGGGCGTTTCGAATAGTGTCTTGCATGCTACCACTAAATGCCCAATCCGGCTAGAACCAGTGGCTCCCCATGCATTAGAGCATACAAAATTGGTACTTCAGGGAATCGCACCTCGCCTTTGTCTCCTCAGCGAGGGATGATGTTATGTTGCATAATCAGATGCAACAACCGAGGCTTCAGTTTCAGCTGATCTCTTAAAAGCTTATCCGGATCTCTGTTAGCTATAAACAAATCGTTGACCATCATTGACCACGCAGGATGCTTTTCCGCATCATGGTACAAATTGTCCAAATGAGGGAATTGATATTTCCTGGTGCCCTTACTGTCAAACTTGGCAATCTCGTTCAATGTTTCAAAAGACATCGTCACTTCCACATCATTCACTCTACCCACCAATTTTGTTTTTGCTGGGCTGCTCCACACATGTAACTCAAGCGTAGCAACCCATTCTTCTATTTCCTCCATATACAATTGCTTGCTACCTCCATCGTAACACTTCAAAGCTGCCTCCCAACCCAAAGCCTTGAACTTTTTGATGATTCCAAAAGGCTTAAACTGCTTTTCAGGTACTTCTTTTTCACATAAATATCCTTCTTTTTTATTTTGCAACGAATCCATTTTTTCCCTGAAAAACTCAGCCTGGAATTGCTCAAGCTGTCCCGATATGGTTGTGAGTTTTTAACAATTAGCATTCAAACCACTAGTAGCAAGCCAAATTTTGTAACCTTACTAACAAAAATTCTGCATTTTTATCACTTCATGCTCTAACATTCACAACCATAACAACAATGTAGCATACTAATAACAATAGAACATCAAGTTCATAAATCACAAGCAAGTGGGTAACTAGAAATCACAAGACAATTGAGCATATACCTCTTTAACAATGCATAACACAAATTATAGAGGAAAAATCATACCTTTGAAGTGTTGAATGGTAAAAGATGAAGCCCTTTGCACAACAATAGAAGAATGCTCAAAACCCCCAAAAATTATTGAAATTTTCGAACTTAAAAACAACAGAAACTTGAACCAAACAGCAAAATTAGAAGAAACTAAGTGAAAATTATGAATCATCTCGAAAATCCACTCAAGTTAGACCCAAGAATCACTTGATTTGGTTAAGATTTGAGGAAATGGTGAGCATAGAGATTTAGGGTTCTTGAGAGGAGGATGTGAGAAAAAGAAGATTGAGATGAAAGATAAATGATGGTGTGGGTGTCGATGACTGCTTTTTGATTTTTCTTATTTATTTATTAATTTTTTTTATATATATTACAGAAAACACATAAATAAGAGATAAAAAACAAAAACTGGCAGCCTTTTTCTACACCATGTTGCCTGTCGACATCTCCAGCTCTCACCGTAAGCTACGGAACCGCCATAAGCTACGGTGAGCCTGGAATTAAAAACTCGTTGTGGGCCAGCATCGATTTGGCGTAGGCTAGAGGTAGCACGCCGTAAGCTACGGCGGCTACAGGTGAGACTTGCAATTTTTTTAAAAAAAACTAAAAGTTAAAAGTTAATCATGAAGACTGAAAACTAAGGGCTCGTTTGTTTTTTAAAAAAACATCTGAATCCCCTCTTAACTCTGATTCGGTCAGAGGTTTTAAGAGTTTTGGGTGTTTGTTTTTTATTCAGATCCAGAGGTTCAAACCTCTTAAAATCATCAGATTCGGTCAGAGGTTTAGAAACCTCTATTTTCCTCTTAAAATCTTCAAACATAAGTGGGAGGAACAGATCTACTGCCGCCGGAGCTTATAATCTCCGATCCTCATATGAAAGGAAGAAAGATGAGTAGAAGTGGCGACTCTCGCCGTGGAGCTGCCGCCGGAACGCCGGAGTTCTCGCCGGATTTGGTAATCTAGCCGGAGTTCTCGCCGGATTTGGTAGTCTAGCCGGAGTCCTCGCCGGATTTGATAGTCTCGATCTTACATACATGAAAGGAAGAAATAAATGATAAGCTTTGCCAAGTCTTCTCTGTGTTTGGATGTGGTTTACAAAGAAGAAATGGGATAATATCCCTTTTAAAAAGTTTATCTCGATCCACAGATGGTAGACACACATATGTGTGTGTTTGGATGGACTTTTTCTTCAAAAAAATCCTTAGTTATCAATTTAATTACATCCATGCCATCTATTAAAATTGAAATAATAATAAACAAATAATTCATCTATTTAGGTTTATTTTTAAATTAACTATAAGTTTAACATTTAAGATGATAAAATAGACGTTTATTTATTTATTAATTTTTTTTATATATATTACAGAAAACACATAAATAAGGATCGGAGATTATAAGCTCTTAACATTCAGAAGTGGTATTCAGATTCAGATATAAGTCTCCTACAAAAAACAAACGGGGCCTAAACTTTTTATCCCTAAAATATGAACACCCCCCCCCCCCCCCCCCCGTGAAAAATCCGTGTTGTCCCCAATACGATCCCAAACCATCGAAGAATTCGGAATGTCCCCACACTTGAGCGATGGTATGAGAAACAAAGAAAACTCAATACAAATATAATAAAAGTGAAATAAACCTGTACAGAACTGAGGTTAAGTCGCCAGTCGACTTCAGTCCGCATCAATTTGCTTCATCATCAAGTGAGCTTAAAAGAAAACTCACCGTGTCAACTCTAGCTTGTTGATATCTTGGCCTCCAAGTATGGCTTCAACCAATGACCATAAACCACTTGCTTCACTTGATCTTGCATATCCTCAATCTCCATGATGTGTGTCAAACACATCTATATTTCTCGTGTAGTTTGTATAATAATTGAGTCATTTTTGTATCATTTTAGTGTGAGTTTGAGTCTTTTATTTTTAATTAAGTTTATTAGATCAAATATGCTCAAAATGGCTAAATTATGTTTGTGTGTAGTCAGAGGGGATGGTATGACATTACATCTAAGTTGGAGGACTGACATTGCATTAATGGAAGTTCAGGGGTTGAATTGAGATAGAAGAACAAAAAGACGTGGGTTGCACAAGATACAAAATTCATGATCGGTCGTTAAATGGCGTCATGGTGTAGTTTCCATGGAAACTAAAATAAAAAGAATGATGCATATTTTTTAGAATGAGCAACACAAAAGGTTCTATGGTCAGATTTGTGAGTTCTTACGTGGACAATAATAAACCCAAAAGAGTTCAAGTGGGCTACTAAAAGTGGCAAATATATAAATGATTGGGCTGCGATTGTGTTGGACTTTTTGTGGACTCATGTGTAAAAGCCTAAAGCAAACAGAAGTTGTTCATGAAGTGGGCTAAGGAAAGTCACGAGAAGGGAGAAAAATTAACAGGTCAAGACTTTTGGTGGGGCATTAATTGAAAGGCGGTATAAATAATTAAAGAGGTGGACTTCGAGAAATATATATTTGGAGAAGGACCCTCGAACAAAAAGAAAAAAAAAGAGGCGACGGCAGAAAAGAGGAACTCGCAACAAGGCAGAAGTTCGATCGAAGAAGAGAAAAGAATTTGAAGCAGCCAGGCACACAAGCACGCATGTTAAAAAGTCACAGAATAATTATTAAGCAAGCTAGCAAACTGCTGATTAATATTTCTTTCTTTTACGATGAACGATATCTTTGATTACGTTTTTGTTTGTGTTTCTGTTTGCACTATGTTTCTTGGCTGAATTTCTTGTACCACCTAGACCGTTTATGATGCACAATTAATATTTATGACTTTTGTTTGGCTATGACTTCTTGATTGATGTTATGTTCCTATTAAATCCCATTGTTGATATTATTGTATGCATATGACCACTAGAATTAGAGTTTGAATTGATTTACTAAAATGACCCCCACAAGCAGAAGAATGAGCATGGGTCAACACATTTTGAACCTCGGATTCGGGAATGCACCTTCGAATAATTTGATCTGCTCCAATCTTGAATAGATCCGGTTCATCCCAAATGTATTGCTTAACTTGGGCCAAAAATTGTTGTCATCTTCTTTTGTTCCAATGAGTCGGCATCACACCTGTGGCCAAATAGTTGACATAATGGGCAAACCACGGTGCGGTTGAAATTGCTCAGATATGCTCATCCGGGAATTGTTGATTAATTTCTCCCGTATCATCTATACTTTCCAAAGGGATTCTAGATAGGTGATCCGCCACCATATTCTCGCAACCTTTCTTGTCCCGGATCAATCAAGGTTTGGCATCTTTCTTCTCCATTAGGTAACGGACATCACTATGATCAGAATATACCACTACCTTACTCCCCCAGATGTAAGACCGGAACTTATCCAAAGCATATACCACCGCAAGCAATTCTTTCTCCGTTGTGGTGTAATTCAATTGTGCATCCGACAATGTCTTGCTTGCATATTATATGACCACCGACTTCTTATCCACTCTTTGATCGAGAACTGCTCCAATTTCACAATCGCTTACGTCACACATAATCTCGAATGGTCGAGTCCAATCCGGCGGTTGCAAAATGCGAGCTTGCACCAAGTGTTCCTTCAAAACATCAAAAGCTTGCAAACATTCATTAGTAAAGTTAAATGGAACATCTTTTAACAATAAATTTCACAATGGTTTAGTAATAACACTAAAACCTTTAATAAATCTCTGGTAGAAACCGGCATGCCCCAAAAATGATCGCACCCCTTTGACATTTTTCGGGGGTGGCAATGATGAAATCACTTTTATTTTTGTCGTGTCCACTTCCATTCCCCGACTCGAGACCACATGACCCAAAACAATGCCCTCTTGGACCATAAAATGACTCTTCTCCCAACTTAGGACAAGATTCGTTTCGACACATCATTTCAAGAGCTTTTCCAATTCACCAAGACACGATTCAAAAGTTGACCCAAATATGAAAAAAATCATCCATAAAGACCTCAAGTGACTCCCCGACCATGTCTGAAAAACTACTCATCATACATCGTTGAAAAGTGGTCGGGGCATTACACAAACCAAAGGGCATCCTCCTAAAGGCAAAAGTGCCATAGGGACAAGTGAAAGTGGTTTTGTGTTAGTCATCGGGGTGGATTGCCACTTGATTGTACCCGGAATACCCATCTAAAAAACAATAAAATTTTTGACCTGAAAGTTTTTCAATGATTTGATCAATAAATGGTAAAGGGAAATGGTCTTTTGAGGTGGTAGCATTCAATTTCGTATAATCAATACATACCCGCAACCCGGTTACCGGCCGAGTGGCAATTTGCTCACCTTTTTAATCCTTAATTACCTGAATACCGGCCTTCTTTGGCACTGTTTGTGTAGGACTTACCCATGCACTATCCGAAATTGGGTAAATGATCCCAGCATCCAACCACTTGATGACCTCCTTCTTCACAACCTCCCAAAAATTGGGGTTCAACCTCCTTTGGGTCTCTCTTGTTGGCTTGGCATCTTCATCTTTAATGATTTTATGCATAACAATGGAAGGACTAATACCTTTGAGATCGGCAATTGTCCAACCAATCGCCGCCTTGTGAGCCTTCAATATACCCAACAATTGTTGTTCGTGACCCTTCTCCAAATTAGAGGCAATGATGACCAGAAGTGTCTCATCGTCACCCAGAAATGCATACTTTAAATGTTTTGGTAATTCCCTCAACTCTACCTTGGTTCGGCAAACTAACGATGGCTTGATGTCTGAATGGACCCCAACTGGCAAACTCTCAACTTGATGAGTCCATGGCGGTCTTCCATCTTGTATGGCCATAAGCTCCAACATTCTCTCCTCTTCCTCCAATGCCTAGAAGTGTACCTGTTCAGAGCTATCACAAACACAAACTTCTACCACATCGTCATCATAGACATGTGGTTCACATTGGTCCACCAAATTTGCCATAAAACACTCATCACCACTCAAAGAATTAGCAATGTTAGTAAAAATATTAAGGCGCATTTTCCTATTACCAAAAGTCATATCAGCCGTACCAAATCGACAATCAATAATAGCATGGGCAGTATTTAAAAATGGTCGACCCAAAATAACATTCTGTTGGTGGTTGATGTTACCCGTTGCATAATCCAACACTAAAAAGTCAACCGGGTAATAAAATTCTTCCACTTTTACAATTACATCACGAACAACCCCCCCCCCCTGGGGAAGCCTATGAGTCAAATCAGCAAGGACAACGGTGGTATCAACACGTCTCAATGGACCAAAATCATATTGGTCATATAAGTTCCCGGGAAGAATGCTCACCCCGGCTGGAAGATCCAACAACGCCCTTGTCATTTGAAAATCCCCAACTTGTAAATTAATCAAAGGCACCCCCGGATCTTGAAGTTTAGGGGGAAGAACCCCTTTCAAAACTGCACTCACCCTTTCAGTTAAGTCAACTCTTTTAGGCACTTTTTGTTGTCTTTTCTGGGTGCACAATTCTTTTAAAAACCTTGCATATGCGGGAACTTACTTGAAAACCTCCCACATTTCCTCACTTTGAGGACCCCTCTTTGAAATCACATTTTTCTTACTCGGGTCAAGTAAGGCCGAAGGAAATGGAACCAGAGTAGGTTCCACATCCTTGGTTTGATCATTTGAAATTTGTGTTTGACCCGGTTTTTCTAAAGGTTTTTTAAAAGTGACAGTTTTTCTAGGTTGTACGGGTGAAATTTCCTCATCATCATCACATCTTCCACCACACCATCAACCAAATCGGGTGGTGGATCAATCTTGTACTCCTTCCCACTTCTCAATGCACTACTTGATTAATTTGAATATTTCTAGTAGCATGGGAAGGATTTACCTTGGTGTCGCTCGGAAGTTGGCCTTTGGTCTTCTTCAAATCCGCTACCTCGGTGGCAAGTTAACCCATTTGAGTAGTCAAAGAATGAATGGCTTTGTCACGTACCTCATCTTTCCGAAGCCTCTCATCATCCATTTGATTCCTCTTGTGCATCTCTTGTTGCATAGCCTTGAGCACATCCATAACTTCATTTCCGCTTGAATTCACCGGTACCGATGATCAACTTGGCTCATTACCCTGTTGAACTTGCCTTGGATGTCTTTGATTCTTGCCACCCCGGAAGTTGCCTTGATTTATATAAGGTTGACGAGGTGCCATGTTGGATTGCTTGGTACCTTGGAAGTTCGGATTGGATTGATTTGCTGAATTGCCATACCGGAAATTTGGATGGTTTCTTAATCCTGGGTGGTAGGTGTTTGAGTTCATATTGTAGTTCCTGCCACCCCCTCCTTGACCTTGAACTTGGTTAACTTCTTCAAATTGCTCGGGAAAACTTTGACATTGATTAGCTGAATGCCCCAATTCATTACGATTCGCACACACATCGTAGACTTGATTAGGGACTTGCACAGGTTCATCAGCTACGGCTTGGACATGTGATCTACCAATAGCATGTCGGGTCCTCTTAGAAAATTGTGCCTTTCTATTTGATGTCACTGCCATTTGCTCTAAATAGGCCTAATTAGCTTGCTCATAATTTGTACCAAAAGTTCCATTTGAGATGGACATTAAGTCACGAGCATCCTCGGGTGTCAATCCCTCATGAAATGCGTTCAATAGATCCCACAAATCAATCCCATGGTGAGGGAAATTCTTCAACATCAAGTTGAACCTGTCCAAAGCTTCATGAAAAAGCTCACCTTGTTGTTGTTGGAAGTTTCTCAAATTTCTTCTAGCATCACTTGTTTTCTGGTTGGTGTAGAACTCATCCAAGAACCTTTGTTGCATTTCAGCCCATGTATAGATAGATGCGGATGGCAATGTGTGAAACCATCTTTTGGCTTTATCTTCCAAAGAAAACTGAAAAATTACCAACTTGACTGCATCGGGCGAAAAGCCTTGCCCGCCAATAGTGTTGCATATAGAATCATATGCTACAAGGTAAAAGTAAGGCTCCTCCGTTGCCAACCCATGAAACTTATGTAGACTTTGTAATGCATTGGTCCTCACCTCAAACGTTCTCCCTTCTTGATTCTGAGGAACTACCACCGGTGATGGATATGGGTCTATAATGTTACTCAATCCCTCTATTTGCATCATGATTGTGTCTTCTTGGGACCGGTATTGGTGCTCCTTGTGGTGGTGGTGGGCCATGGGGAGGACCTTGGGGTGGAGCTTGTGGTGGCACCCTTTGCTGTGGTGCTTGCCTTTGACCGGCCAGTTGTCTTTATTGAAATGCAAAGTCTTCTTGAGTGACTCATTGATTCACATTGCTCTCTACTTCATATTCCTCTTCAAAAGCTTCGTACCTTCCTTCATACCCATCACCATATCCTCCATATTGTCCCTCCACAAACGGTATACGTGTATGTTGTTAAAATCTCAGTTGACCTTGTTGGTAGGTACCCGGAGTGGTAAAAACTGATGGTTGGGTTAAGGTGGTATGGATTATAGGTGGCTGTTGACTTGGTTGACATGATTGCCCATAAGATAGGTAACATTGGCTAAACGATGGGGTACCGAATAGGATGCGAAATTGGATGGATTTAATGCAGGCAAACTTGTTGAAGTGGTGTTGCTGGATGTGAGTACAGTAAATGGAGGAGGGGTTGAAGTAGGTGGATGTGTGACTGGTGGCATCTGTTGATTAGAAGGTGAAATTGATGTGCCCACTGATTGCTTTTCGGGATCACGTTATGCTTCCATAGCTTTGCTTTGTGTACTCGGTGATCCAAGAATTTTGTTTTCCTGATGTAGAATTCGGTTCCTCCTGCATGCTTTTTCGACTTCTGGATCAAAAAGTAATGGTGATGATGATTGTGACTTCCTAGTACGCATGCACCTGTGGGTACCTGCACACTAACACAACCTAGTGTAAAACTGGCAAACAAATAAAAATAGCTACCAAATAACACACGCTGCGCACGTCTCCCCGGCAACGGCGCCAAAATTTGACATGAGGTCGAAGTCTCAGTCAAAAATAATCCCAAATACACTAATTAGATAGTGGTAAGCGGGTGTCGAACACAGGGAGATTGTGGAGTGTGTACTACTTTTGCAACTTGAATTATACTAAATGGAAAGCTTGAATTATTTAAATGTGACAAAAGATTTGAGTTTGTTAAGTTTAATTTTGATTACTACCAACTAATTGACAAAATAAAGTTGTGGTTTTCTTAATAATAAACAAGGGTGATCTTCTCGAACTTCAGAATCCATGTAAACAAACAATACTGATGCAACTAGAAAGAATCACATAGACATGATTCATGTAATGTAATTATCGTGATAAAAGGGGACAAAGCACTCGGGTTACTAACACAAGGTTGTCACCCGATGATCAATCAGTATAGATACCAACCAAATTCCTATCCACTAAATTTCAATTGCCAATGGCATCAAGAACGTATGTTTGCGAATTCGATTAAGCACAATACTAAAAGTTGCAAATAATCACAAAATCATTGTAGTGAAAAGCATCGAATGCTTAGATCACTATTCTAGAGTCACAGTACATCAATATTGTTGTTTACATTGAAATCTTACATTCGAGAAGAACACAAACGACTAGCCAATCATGACAAAATCGATTGCAACTGTGATGATGATGATTGTCATTGATGATTCTCCAACGATCCCGATGTTAAAATTGTGTTTCTCTACGCTTCTCTTGCTCCAAAATCGCCCCTGATGATCTCTGGTTCGTCTCCTAGTTGTTTAGAACGAGTTGTAACTGAAAAAGCCCCCAAAAGACTCATTTAATCGAAAATTTACGGAGCTGAAAAACTGCCTCGCCATAAGCTACAGTGCCACCGTAGCTTACGGCGGCCTCAGGTAATCCTACGCCAGCGAAAAGCTGGCCCACGGCACATTTGAGGGATGGCCACCACCGTAAGCTACGGCTGTGGCGTAAGCTATGCCATGCTCAGGTTAGATCTTCGTTTTTCCCTGCTTTTAACTTGCCACAACTTGCTCCAACCGTCCTTGATCTTCTTGTATTACCTAGTTAGCTCGTTTAAGCCCATTCCAACCTGTAAACACATAGTTTCGCATACTCACCAACATTCATGAATTTACAACATTAAGAACACTAAAATCACCAGTTTATCACAATTAATCAACAAGTAACGGTGCAACCGTCACTTCTCAGTCCACTCAAATTTCCTGTTTTTCCTCAGGATATAGTAGAAATCCTTACTTTTTCTGAGGATCTTGAATTGAACCTGTTGAGTGCTGCGATTCTTCCTGTCAACCTTTGCACCTCTTTTACATTCGATGGGGATTTCAAATTCATGATTGCTTTTATTTGCTCTGGACTTGCTTCGATTCGTCTTTTGGTAACCATGTAGCCTAAAAACTTTCCAGCTCGCACCCCAAAGTGGCACTTGGAGGGATTGAGCGTCATGTTATATTGGTCAAGGATGTCAAAGGCAGTTTGGAGATTGTTGACATGATCTTGTGCCTTTTTTTATTTTACCACCATGTCATCTATGTAGACTTCCATCGTGTCCCCCAGTTGCTCTTTGAACATCATATTGACGAGCCTATGGTAGGTGGCACCTGCATTTCTCAAACCAAAGGGCATAGCAGTATAACAATAGATACATGTCAGACTCATAAAAGCCGTATGCTCTTGGTCACATGGTTCCATCTGAATTTGTTGGAATCCTGTTAGGGCGTCCATGAAGGTGATCATCTCGTGACCAGCCGTGGCGTCCACCATTGCGTCAATGTGGGTGTTGAGGGTCTAATTTCAGGATGCTCGCAGGAAGCTCAGATAGTTCAAGAATCCTATTATCATCTGGGAATCCCGTCTACTCAGGTATCCTGATTAATTTTATTTCGCTAACCCTCATATTTGCTGTTATACCCTGAATTCTCGGCTAATAATCCAGGGACAGGTATTACCTAGGAATTGTGTGACCCTGGATGTTGACAGGTAATGTTCGATGACCCAGGATGATTAACATCGAACGGGAAGGTTTACCTTTATTTTATTTTAC
>JBCNJP010004137.1:0-21162 GCA_039602395.1 Deinandra increscens subsp. villosa
AATTTTATTGCATTTCGCATATTAGTTTCACTTCTAGCATAATATTTTGCATATTTTAGTTTTTGTGGAACGGAATCTACTTTGGATCGTTTTCATTGTTTTTGTAGGTATGAAGCGGTTGTGATGAATAGCCATGAACGCTGAAAGGAGTTGAAGCCTAATAAAGAAAAGACGTGATTCCCGTCCATTCACACACTCCGTTCAAGTTATGAAGATCGAAGTAGGACTAAATTCTCTTTTGGACTTAAAGTCCATAGCTTAATCAAGTTGAGGACCCCATCTAAATATAAATGAAAAGAAAAAAAATGAAATCAAGCAATAGGGGTATTTTGGCGATGGAGTGTGCAGAGAGAAAGAAATCTAGTTTTGATTTAGATGATGGCTTGTGTAAGATCTCAATCTTTGCTTTCCATAGTACAATTGGTTGGATGGTGGTGAGTTATGAAAAAAATAAAAATAAAGAAAACAAGGAAATTCACCAAATGGGTGAAGTGGACGGTGGACTCAATTGACAAGTAAACCCATTTTTGAGTTTATAAAGGAAAATATATAATTGGGTGATATGGGAGGTGGCTTGTGTCAGGAAGGGATAGAAGATTTTTTTTAGATTGAGTAAATCTCAATTGGATGCATTGGACGGTGGCTTGTGAGGTTAAACAAAAAATCATTTTTTTTTGGTTGCTATAAATACCAGACACAACAACTCAACTTTGGGCAGAGAAAAAAAAGCTTGATTTGGGCAGTAGAGGACTTCGACGGCAGGAGGAAGAGCAAGAAAAAGCAAGCTAAAGTTCTCATTTTTATTTTGTTGCTCAACTCCTAAACTAAATTTTTAGTTGTTTAGTTTCGTAAGTTTTAAATTTATATGCTTTTGTTTTCTATTTAGTTTGATCAATTTAGTCATGTGTGGCTAAACAACTCATAGTTCCGGCATTGGGGTTTAATTTCTTTGGTTTTGGTTCATACACTTATGTGAAATGGGTATGAGATTCGACTTTTAAATGGTTTGTTTTGTGTGTTTCTTGCTCTTATAACCCGAGATATCTTCGGGTATACATTAGTTTTATTAATAAAATTGGCCACTTTGTTAATTAATCTAATAAAGTTCATCAAGTTTTAAAATCCTAAAACGTTTTTAATCTTGTAAAGAGGAACAAATAACGGTTTGAATTTGTCTATGAGTTTAAACTTGTTATGGAATCACATAATCTAGTCGAACACACCGAACGGCGTGTGTGCTCGATTATAATCGGTTCTTCTATCACCGCAACCCGCACACTAAGATCAGAACGGCTCGAGCTTAGAGTAGCGGGTTGGCTCTAATCAACGAACGGCGTTTGGTTAGACATTAGATGGAGTGGATGCCAGAACGGCTCGGCGTCTAGAGCCGATACAAACCGTTTGAAGAAAAGAATCATTGCACCACATCCGTTAATGATCGTAAGTTGAGTCAAACCAAGAAATTACCCTTGTGTCGGAATTATTTTATCACTTATTTAAATATCTTTTATAATTTAGTTAACGTTTTAATTCGTAATCGTTCGCAACTTAAAAGAAAAAAAGAACAAAAAAAAAAAACTTTACAAATTTTTCACAGCAGTCCAAAACGGCCGCGAAGGCATCCGAAACGGCCGTTTCAACATTCTGTTAGATTTTTCTTATTTTCACTAAAAAACTCACAAACCCCCATTTTTATTAATTTTCATAACATCGTATTTGCACTAAGAGGTTTTTGGTATAATCAAGTTAATCCGTATCCCTGAGGACACGAACCCTACTTCCATTCATACTATTATTAGTGTGTAGTAGGTTCACTTTATCACTATTATATTTGTTGGATTCGACACCCAACAAATTGGCGCCGTTGCCGGGGATACGGCGAGTTTAACCGTTTATGCCAAGATCTTTTCGTACAGATACACCGCTTGAAATTGACCCGGAGATAGAGAAAACCGCAAAGAGATTAAGGAAGCAAGCAAAATTCCGAAAGAAGTTCGCAAGCTCCTCAACCTTCACATCTTCACCTCCGGTCATCAACATTTGGCAAGACATACCCTTGTCAAGTGAATCCGAACCCGAAGTCATAACCTCATCACCCTCACTAACACCAACATCTTCCGAATCCACTCCACCAAATTCACCTACCCATACCATCCAAGAACCAAACTCACCCACACCCACCATGGCAGAACAAACCCTTAGACAGTGGGCGACTCGTGATGTCCCCCAACAACCACTTTGCATCAACTACCCAGCCGTTGAGAACTTTGAGCTAAGATCCGGCCTCATCCACCTTTTGCCTATTTTCCGTGGCTTAGAGAATGAGGACCCCCATAAATTTCTCAAGGAATTTCATGTTGTTTGTTCGGGAATGAAGCCTCACAACGTTACCGAAGATCAAATCAAGCTAAGGGCATTCCCCTTTGCTCTCCAAGACTCCGCCAAAGAATGGCTATATTACCTACCACCGGGGTCGGTAACTACTTGGAATGATTTGGCAAAGCTCTTCTTAGATAAATACTTCCCAGAAGTGAAAGCCTCAATTCTTCGTAAAGAGATCATTGGAATCAAGCAAGCAAAAAGGGAGGCATTGCACACTTATTGGGATAGGTTCAAAAAGTTATGTGCTCGGTGTCCACAACATGGCATATCCGAGCACCAACTTCTTCAATATTTTTGTGAAGGCCTAGCTCCGTTGGAAAGACGATTGATCAACGCCTCTAGTGGAGGAGCTCTTCTTGACAAAACACCTACTCAAATTAGAGCGTTGATCACATCTATCGCCGAAGACACGAAACATTCGGCTCAAGACGAAGAATGGTATGTTGATACACCAAGGGCGGTCAAGGAAGTAACCACCCCTCGCATTGAAAATCAACTCGATGTGCTGACAAAGGCGGTTATGCAACTAACAAAGGATAAAGGTGTGGAACCAAAGGCTCGCGCATGTGGGATATGTCTACAATTTGGGCATCCCACGGACGCGTGTCCTATGTTGCAAGAAGATGTGGAGCAAGCACAAGCTATAGGAGGTTTCCAGGGCCAAACTTCAAGGCAATATGAGCAACCCCAAGGAAATCTGAATTGGGGACATCCTCCCAATATGAACTACCAACATAGACCTCCTCACCAATATCAACAACGAGCACCGTTTCAAATGTCAAATCAACAACATTTTCAGCCTCGTCAACAACCCATGCAACAACAAATGGGTGGCCCGGGGATGTCTTTGGAAGATATTGTAAAGAACTTAGCCACAAGCACCCAATTATTCCAACAAGAGACCAAATCGAGCATAAAGAATTTGGAGCAACAAATGGCTCAACTTGCCACTTCGGTAAGTAAGTTGGAATCTCAAGGTAAATTACCCGCTCAAACTGAAACAAATCCTAAGCACAACGCTTGTGCCATTACATTGAGAGGCGGTAAAAGCTATGATGGTCCAAGAAGACAAGATGAGGAGGAAGAGATTGTTGTTGAGAAGAAGGATGATAAGCATGAAACACCGAAGCCAATGAATAGTGAAGTGAAGATCACACCACCCCCTCCATTCCCATCTAGACTTCGAAGCACCAAGAAGGAGAGGGAAGAACAAGAGATCATGGAGACCTTTCGAAAGGTAGAAGTAAATATTCCACTACTTGATGCCATAAAGCAAGTTCCACGTTATGCAAAGTTTCTAAAAGAACTTTGCACATCAAAGAGGAAGCTTAAAGGTAATGAAACGGTAAAAGTAGGTGAGAATATTTCGGCCGTTTTGCAAAAGAGACTTCCCCCAAAGTGCAAGGATCCCGGTGTTTTCACCGTCCCTTGTAAATTGGGGAACATCACCGTGCCTCGAGCCATGCTCGACCTTGGAGCCTCTATTAATGTCTTACCCTACTCAATTTTCAAAACACTCAATGTAGGACCGTTAAAGAGGACTGGGGTAATAATTCAATTGGCTGATAGGTCTGTAGTACACCCAAAAGGTGTACTAGAGGATGTGTTGGTCCAAGTGAATGAATTGGTATTTCCGGCCGATTTCTACATACTGGACATGGAGGATGATGATTCCCCAAATTCAAGTTCCATTTTGTTAGGGAGACCATTTTTGAAAACTGCAAAAACCAAAATCGATGTTTATAGCGGCACTCTCTCTATGGAATTTGATGGGGAAGTCATCAATTTCAATATATATGATGCGATGCGTTATCCTAGTGATGTCTCGTCCTTGAACTTTTTGGATATAATTGAGCCACTAACCGATGAATGTCTTGAGTTGTCTAACCATGATATCCTAGAATTAGTTTTGAGCAGGAGCATTGATGAAGCTGCAGCAAAAGAACTTGCCGAAAAGTTCAAGCTTGGGGAGGAGCTAATGGAAGTCGTTACTTTCCTGGATGCACAGAAGAAAACCAGGTATGAGTCTTCAAAAGTTGAATTATCAAATACTAATCAGAGACTTCTTCCATCCATTTTGCAGGCACCCGAGCTAGAGTTAAAGACTTTACCCGACCATTTGAAGTATGCTTATCTTGGGGAGAAGGAAACATTACCGGTGATCATATCCAACAAGTTGACAAGTGAGCAAGAACAAGAGTTGGTGAACACTCTCAAGAACCACAAGGAAGCAATCGGATGGACCATAGCCGACATTAAGGGTTTAAGTCCATCACTTTGCATGCATAAGATCCTCATGGAGGAAGATTACAAGCCAACACGAGAAGCTCAAAGAAGGTTGAACCCTCCTATGATGGAGGTCGTGAAAAAAGAGATTTTGAAGTTGTTGAATGCAGGCATGATCTATCCAATATCCGATAGTAAATGGGTGAGCCCCGTGCAAGTAGTTCCAAAGAAAACAGGTATTACCGTGACCAAGAATGAACAAGGTGAGTTGATACCCACCCGTGTGCAAAACGGTTGGAGAGTGTGCATTGATTATAGAAGGCTAAATGCCTCGACCCGCAAAGACCATTTTCCCTTACCTTTCATTGATCAAATGTTGGAAAGGTTGGCGGGAAAAACCCATTATTGTTGTTTGGATGGGTATTCCGGTTTTCACCAAATACCCATTGCACCCGAGGACCAAGAGAAAACTACTTTTACATGCCCCTTTGGCACGTTTGCATATCGGCGGATGCCCTTTGGGCTTTGCAATGCCCCCGCCACGTTCCAAAGGTGCATGGTAAGCATTTTTTCAGATTATGTTGAAGAGATAATTGAAGTTTTCATGGATGATTTCACAGTTTATGGAAATTCTTTCAATGAGTGTTTGGAAAATTTGACCAAAATTTTGAAAAGATGTATTGAGACCAACCTTGTTTTAAATTATGAAAAATGTCATTTTATGGTTGATCGAGGTCTCATTTTGGGTCATGTTGTCTCTTCAAAGGGTCTAGAGGTAGATAAAGCAAAAATAGATGTTATTAAATCTCTACCTTACCCTAATTGTGTCCGCGAGGTACGTTCTTTTCTTGGCCATGCAGGATTCTACCGAAGGTTCATCAAAGACTTTTCAAAGATAACTCGACCCATGTGTGAGCTTTTACAAAAGGATGTTGAATTTAAATTCACTGAAGCATGCAAGCAAGCCTTTGACACCTTGAAGGATTCGTTGGTGAGCGCACCTATAATCCAACCGCCGGATTGGAACCTACCATTTGAAATCATGTGTGATGCAAGCAATCAGGCGGTAGGAGCGGTTTTAGGTCAAAGGAAAGATCGAGTACCACATGTGATCTACTATGCCTCAAGAACCTTGGATCATGCTCAAAGAAATTACTCGACCACAGAAAAGGAGTTGCTAGCCATTGTCTTTGCTTTGGAGAAGTTTAGACAATATTTGTTGGGTACTAAAGTGATCGTTTTTTCCGATCATGCCGCTTTGAAGTACCTCATGTCTAAGAAGGATGCCAAGCCAAGGCTTATCAGATGGGTACTTTTGCTTCAAGAGTTTGATTTGGAAATCAGGGATAAAAGTGGGAAGCAAAATTTAGTGGCGGATCACTTGAGTAGGATCATTAACAATGAAGAGCCAATGCCTTTAGATGACTCTTTTCCGGACGAACACCTCTTTGCTACTCAAGTGACCACACCATGGTATGCCGACATCGTCAATTACTTGGTTACAAATGAGTTTCCTTGCGAGCTCTCTCGTGCTCAGAAAGATAAGATCAAGAAGGAGGCAAGACGGTATGTTTGGGACGAGCCATACCTTTGGAAGTATTGTGCCGACCAAGTCATGAGGAGATGTGTCGACAAAAGTGAGGTACCTTCTATTTTAGATTTTTGTCACTCCCAAGCTTGTGGAGGACATTTTGGTCCAAAAAGGACAGCACATAAGGTACTTGAATCCGGTTTTTATTGGCCTAGCATATTTCTTGATTCATACATGTTTTGCAAATCTTGTGAACGATGTCAGAAAACCGGTAATTTAAGGTCTAAAGATCAAATGCCCCTCACCCCCATTTTAGTGTGTGAAATTTTTGATGTGTGGGGCATAGATTTCATGGGTCCTTTCCCATCGTCGTTTGGTAATGTTTATATTCTTTTGGCCGTGGACTATGTCTCCAAATGGGTGGAGGCGAAAGCCACGAGAACTAATGATGCTAAAGTTGTTTCAGGTTTCGTGAAATCTAATATCTTTAGTAGGTTTGGCACACCTAGGGCATTCATAAGCGACAGAGGATCACACTTTTGCAATAGGACGATCGAGGCACTTTTCAAGAAATATGGCGTTGCACATCGAGTTTCGACGGCCTACCATCCACAAACGAATGGCCAAGCTGAAATTTCCAACAGGGAAATAAAGTCGATCCTCGAAAAGACGGTTAACCCAAACCGCAAAGATTGGAGTTTACGTTTGGATGATGCATTGTGGGCATATCGCACCGCCTACAAAACACCGATAGGGATGTCACCTTTTCGTCTTGTTTTTGGAAAGGCTTGTCATCTTCCGGTTGAATTAGAGCATAAGGCTTTTTGGGCCATAAAGCAATTCAACTTGAAGATTGACGAAGCAGGAGTTCACCGTAAGTTACAAATTCAAGAGTTGGAAGAAATTCGTAATGATGCTTACGAGAACTCCCGGATTTACAAAGACAAGACCAAAGCCTTCCACGATAAGGTAAACACGCGAAAAAGTTTTAGCGTGGGGCAAAAGGTGTTACTCTACTCGTCTAGGTTGCATAAGTTTCCCGGAAAGTTGCGGTCCCGATGGGTTGGACCGTTTGTTGTTACTAACGTTTTTCCACATGGAGCAGTAGAAATTTCAAGTGAAACGACAGGAAAAACGTTCAAAGTGAATGGACACCGATTGAAGCTATTCTATGAAGGATTCCAAATGGAGAAGGACGGTGTGATGGAATTGGAATGCGCATCATACGAAGGATTGAATCGAGCTCCATGTCTAGCCAAAGACAATAAAGAAAGGCGCTGTGCGGGAGGCAACCCGTATTCTTTAACTTAATCGTGTTTTGTTTCTTAGCTTTTAAATAAACAAATAAAAAGGGGTTGAAAGGAAAGAAGATGTTATGTTCCACCTCCATCCGATGCTCTTGTCGAACCAATCTACACGAAGGCCCCCCTCCATCACCACCGATGGATCCCGTTCCATACTCCCCAGCATTGAGGCCGACACTACATTCTAAGCTTGGGGAGATTCAAGGTTAGATTCGATTCCACCATTTCTTCGTCATTTACTTTTTTATTTTATTTTTAAGATTAATTTGCATTTCATTGAGCATGCATAGTTTGTCTTGTTTGTTTTTACTCTCGTATTGCATTTTTGCATCTAGGTTGCATTTAGTTTCATTTCTTGTATTAAACACTGCATGAAAAAAAAAAGAGAAAAAAAAAACGCATCCTGATTGACTTGGAAAGATATGTGAGAGAAACATGAAAAATGATAGTACATTGTTATGTTAGTGATAGACCGCATGCTAGAAAAGAAAGATAGTAATAAAAATACATATGTGCCCCGTTGTGCTAGTGCCTCATAGTCTTAGATTTACCACATACGAAAACATGATAAAACTATATGTGCCTAATACCGATTGGATCACATAAGGAAACCGAGACCTAGCAGAAATAGGTTGAGAGCCTTGTTTGTATTTTGATTCAGTCTAGTATATGTCTACTTGTAAGGATCATCTGAAAGCCGATCCCGAAAGCAAAAAAAAAAAGAGAAAAAAAAAGAAAGAAAGAAAGAAAAAAAAAAGAAAAGAAAAAAACGAAAAAAAAAGAGAGAATAAATTATGGCGAAAAAATTGGCCAGTATATCGTTCGTTGTTCTATCTCTTGTCTTTTGATGTTTGTTCATCTTTTGTAATAAATTGTGGTGAAAAATTGACCACTTGCTCTCTATAATCCTTGAGGTTAGGAAGGTTTCCACCGTGTGAAGAGAGGTGTTGGCACACTTAATTAATTGACATCATCATGTACTTAAGCTTATGAAACGAAGTTACAAATCTAGATTGTGAGGTTAGAGGACCATAACTGGCAAATTGGGTACGTGTTGTCAATGAAAATCTTGAAAGCTTTGTCTACGCATGTCGGTCGAAGTTAACGTAACAATATGATTTCATGCTCATAATCTTATTCGGGACGAGAAGGGTGCGGACAGAAAAAAAATTATTGCATCGTGTTGTTTCATTTTGTTCTTAATCTTTTTCCGCTTTAGTTTATTCTTGTTTTTGGCTTCTTTGAGGACAAAGAAATGTTTAAGCTTGGGGAGATTTGTTAGTTGCATTTTTAGGCATGTTTTATTACATTTTTAGCATATAATTTTATTGCATTTCGCATATTAGTTTCACTTCTAGCATAATATTTTGCATATTTTAGTTTTTGTGGAACGGAATCTACTTTGGATCGTTTTCATTGTTTTTGTAGGTATGAAGCGGTTGTGATGAATAGCCATGAACGCTGAAAGGAGTTGAAGCCTAATAAAGAAAAGACGTGATTCCCGTCCATTCAGACACTCCGTTCAAGTTATGAAGATCGAAGTAGGACTAAATTCTCTTTTGGACTTAAAGTCCATAGCTTAATCAAGTTGAGGACCCCATCTAAATATAAATGAAAAGAAAAAAAAATGAAATCAAGCAATTGGGGTATTTTGGCGATGGAGTGTGCAGAGAGAAAGAAATCTAGTTTTGATTTAGATGATGGCTTGTGTAAGATCTCAATCTTTGCTTTCCATAGTACAATTGGTTGGATGGTGGTGAGTTATGAAAAAAATAAAAATAAAGAAAACAAGGAAATTCACCAAATGGGTGAAGTGGACGGTGGACTCAATTGACAAGTAAACCCATTTTTGAGTTTATAAAGGAAAATATATAATTGGGTGATATGGGAGGTGGCTTGTGTCAGGAAGGGATAGAAGATTTTTTTTAGATTGAGTAAATCTCAATTGGATGCATTGGACGGTGGCTTGTGAGGTTAAACAAAAAATCTTTTTTTTTGGTTGCTATAAATACCAGACACAACAACTCAACTTTGGGCAGAGAAAAAAAAGCTTGATTTGGGCAGTAGAGGACTTCGACGGCAGGAGGAAGAGCAAGAAAAAGCAAGCTAAAGTTCTCATTTTTATTTTGTTGCTAACTCCTAAACTAAATTTTTAGTTGTTAGCTTCGTAAGTTTTAAATTTATATGCTTTTGTTTTCTATTTAGTTTGATCAATTTAGTCATGTGTGGCTAAACAACTCATAGTTCCGACATTGGGGTTTAATTTCTTTGGTTTTGGTTCATACACTTATGTGAAATGGGTATGAGATTCGACTTTTAAATGGTTTGTTTTGTGTGTTTCTTGCTCTTATAACCCGAGATATCTTCGGGTATACATTAGTTTTATTAATAAAATTGGCCACTTTGTTAATTAATCTAATAAAGTTCATCAAGTTTTAAAATCCTAAAACGTTTTTAATCTTGTAAAGAGGAACAAATAACGGTTTGAATTTGTCTATGAGTTTAAACTTGTTATGGAATCGCATAATCTAGTTGAACACACCGAACGGCGTGTGTGCTCAATTATAATCGGTTCTTCTATCACCGCAACCCGCACACTAAGATCAGAACGGCTCGAGCTTAGAGTAGCGGGTTGGCTCTAATCAACGAACGGCGTTTGGTTAGACATTAGATGGAGTGGATGCCAGAACGGCTCGGCGTCTAGAGCCGATACAAACCGTTTGAAGAAAAGAATCATTGCACCACATCCGTTAATGATCGTAAGTTGAGTCAAACCAAGAAATTACCCTTGTGTCGAAATTATTTTATCACTTATTTAAATATCTTTTATAATTTAGTTAACGTTTTAGTTCGTAATCGTTCGCAACTTAAAAGAAAAAAGAAAAAAAAACTTTACAAATTTTTCACAGCAGTCCAAAACGGCCGCGAAGGCATCCGAAACGGCCGTTTCAACATTCTGTTAGATTTTTCTTATTTTCACTAAAAAACTCACAAACCCCCATTTTTATTAATTTTCATAACATCGTATTTGCACTAAGAGGTTTTTGACATAATAAAGTTAATCCGTATCCCTGAGGACACGAACCCTACTTCCATTCATACTATTATTAGTGTGTAGTAGGTTCACTTTATCACTATTATATTTGTTGGATTCGACACCCAACACTTCCATCGATTGTATATCAGAAGCACTCGGAATCATGCTTGGATCAATGAACTTAATATGACTTTTGGGGTTGATTTTAGTTAACTCAGGGATTGTCAGGTAATTATGATTAAGTGAATGTTCAGCTGCACTATCACAAATTTCCCTTAAGAAACCCAAACCAGTTCTTAACCGTGCCATAATGTCTTTAGCAACAGCATTACCCAAGTTACCAGGATTAAGTTTCATTAAATCAATAGCTTCACGAGCTTTAGCATATTCATTTCTCAAAGAGGTTTGATTTTTCAAAAGATCCTCAATTTGAATTTTTAAAGTTGATTCGGTGTGCTTCATGATTTCAATGTCATCCTGAAGTGACTTGATTTTCTCAAGGAATTTTTCCTCATTTGCCTTGAGGATTTCAACCTGACTTTCGCTTTCAGCCGCCTTAGCATGCAATTCTAGATTGTATGTGCGGTATCTAGCGACAGTTTCAAGGCAATTTGCAGAACATAAATTTTCTTTTACCTCATCGGGAATGGATCCACGTTGGAGTTCAAGAAGTCTTTTGCTAGCTTCAGATTCGACCTCATTTTGACTTACAGCAGTGGCTGAACCAGCAGAGGGAGAAGATCCATCAAGATCTTCATCAATACCGGCCATCAGACAGAAGTTGGTGGGGAAAAGAGGGTCAAAAACAACAGACTCAGTATCCTCTTTTCCGTCAGAGTCCACCACAAGAGCGTAATCAGGCTGGTTTGCAGAATGAGATGGTGCAGAAGACGTCCAATTGTAGTTCCCATCCTCGAGAGATACCAAAGCTTTTCCAGTGCTATCAACTCTTTGTGCAGACGATGAGCTTGACGATCCTTGATGAGAGACATTTGAAGTGGTATGCTGTGGCTTCTGGTAGGAAGAGTTGCCAGTTTTCTGGTATGACTGGTTACTATTTCCACCCTGCTTCTGATAAGTGTGGTTGCTTCCACCCGAGTTGATAGGAACATTCCAAGTTTTGGGCTTAGGACATTCACGGGCGAAGTGACCGAGCTCTTGACAGTTGAAACACTGAGCTTTAGACTTATCAAAGCCAATGTTAGCATTTGATGCAGGTTGAAACAGCTTCCTTCCAGTCTTTTTGAAGAACTTTCTTGTCCTGGCAGCAATCATTCCCATCTGCCACTTAATATCGATCTCTTCAAGATCATCAGCAGAAATCTGGTCAAGATCTTCTTGACACACAGTCATAGTCTCAATGTTGCCTGACATTTGAGAGTTCATGCAGGCAAGAAAAGCATTACACAGATCTTGATCCATGTTAGTGGAGTTTGAAGAAACAGGAGCTGACGAATGACCATAATACCCCGAAGATGGAGCTTGAACAAATGACACACTTGATGGTTGATGAGTTGCATGAGATACTTGAACTTCAGGCTGATTTGGAGTCGGAGTTGGAGTAGAGGCAGGAACAGGTACACTGGGACCAGAAGATTGAGAAAACTGATGACTATCCTCATACATGGCAGCAGCAAATGCAGCATTGGGAGCATTGGATGACGAACCCTTAGAGGTCACATTACCCATGAGTGACCTACCTGTGCGTTCAACTGCTCTAACCTCATAATCACGAACTTTATCAATCATGTCCATGTAATCAGCGTTGAGGAGATCAGTGCTGTCAATCAGATAGATGACATAGGAGGCAAACTCTTGAGGAAAAGAGTGCAGAATCTTCCTTATGATGTCGCCAGTATCTGGACGAATCTTCTTAGTGGTCATCTCAGTGATGATCCTGCAGAATCGTGTGACATGTGTCTCAAACGACTCTCCAGGCCTGTGAGCAAAAGTATTGAAAGCGAGTTTGAGTTTCTCAAGCCTTCTCTCCTTTGTTGCTGGATTGCCCTCATACTTCTTCTCTAGGCCTACCCAAATCTCATGTGCAGAAGTAGCATCCCGAAACTGATGCAACAGATCATCATTTATGGCCATCTTGATACAACCCAATGCACGCCTATCAATTTTCAGCTGAGCATGTTCAGCTACAGTCAGCTTGTCCATGGGCTTTGGGAGCATCCTCTTCTTAGTGTTAGGTGGGTCAGCAACAGTAGGAACTGCAACACCAGCAGCAGGTGTTGTAGCTTCTTCAACTTCAAACACAGCTGGACCATTGAGAACTGAAGTAAGTAGGTCAAAATCCAAATATTCCAGAAACAGTATGAACTTCCCTTTCCAGTCATCAAAGTCACTAGCACCCATGAGTTTTGGAGGGCGGTTGTTTCCTTGCATGACCGGAGTGAAATGATTTCCTTCAGACATCTCAGATGAGACAGAAACAGAATTTCAGCAAAAGTTGCTAAAACGGGCCGAACAAAGAACAAGAGCTCCAAATTGCTTGTAAACACGAAGATTGCTTGAATTCACACAAATCCTGCAATCATAAACATTAATGGAGTAATTAAACACTAATATTTAGGTGTAAACAGCAAAAATTGAAAAATTCAAATTTTTGACTTAGTCAAAATTTTGAACAGCTTGTTCTTGAGCAAGTTCAAATCACCAAAAATCAAGTTTCATCAAAATGATGTTTGAAGGCATCAATAGATGCGAAATCATGTTAGGATCAATTGCTTCAACTAACACAAACCTCAAAAATCATTCTAAGTGACCGAAAATCAATCAAACAGTGATTTATGTGAAAAAGTTTCAAAATCTCGAAAAATTGCCCAATAAATCTTCAAAACTTGATGTTAGAAAGCGAAATCAGTGCCAATGATTTCGGTTTTACTATACTAATACTCGAAAATCATCAATTTCAGCAAAGAATCATCATAAAAACAAATTTGAAAAATTTTACTCAAGAACAGTGAATATTCGGACCGAACCAAAAACTCACTGAATTCAAAAATTGACAATCATAACTTGAAATAAACAGAAATCTAAGCATGTTTTTGAGTTCCTAGAGTGATTTCTACCAAGAATCAACTCTTAGATCTAGCAAAAACAACCAAAATTGATAACTCAAATGAGATTTCTTCATTTTTGAGAAAACTTCAAAAAATGAAGAACATGGCTCTGATACCAATTGTTAGGACCTGATTTGAGCACAATGTTCTCATTCGATTCATCACACAGGTGCGGAAAACAAGTGTGATGATCAATCTTGGTTGATTTCACCCCATAGATCTCTGAAACTCGAAAACACGCACTAAATACACCAAGAACACACACACAAAGGCTCTCTTGTAGAAATGACCAGGAGGAACACGTATTAGGGTTTTCACTTTGGTATTTATACTACAAGAGAGCCTGGGACAAATAGAATGTTTGACACAAACCAATCATTACCTAGAATTCAGCAAAATATTCTAACAGAATAATAAGTACGCTAAGCATATAAGAGAAGTACGCTAAGAATTAAACAAGTTCGCTAGAGCTTGTGAAGTTCGCTAAGAAGTTCGCTAAGCATTAACAAGTTCGCTAACAAGTTCGCTAGATACAAACAAGTCCGCTAACAAGTACGCTAAGCACAACTTAAGTACGCTAGGAACAGTTTAAGTTCGCTAGGAACAAATCAAGTTCGCTAGGAACAAATCAAGTTCGCTAGGACAGTTAACAAACAAGTACGCTAAGTACAATGACAAGTTCGCTAAGAGTTAATCAAGTCCGCTAAGTTCAATATACAAGAAGTTCGCTAAAGAGAAATACAAGTACGCTAACACTTAGTCAAAAACATCATACATAACCATAATCAAAGATGAGAAAGTACATAATCAAAGTAAAGTACAAACCAAAGTAAAATTACAAATAAACATCAAAAGGATAAATAGTTTGTGTTGCCAACATAAATAAGTTCTAACAATAAATCAAACGATTCATTGATTATTACAGAATGATTACAATGAACCGAATGATTACAAACTCGTCATAGGAAATCCATGGTCACATTAGGTTGAGCTCAAACCTAATGTGAGACTCTCTCTCTAGATATGATAGCTCACATCACTCAAGATTTCATCAATCAATCTAACAAATGAAGTTATCACTCCCTTTTATAGAGAGTCCATGTGCTCACTAGCCCACTAACTAGCAAGACACAAATACAATGAGCAAAATTACAAATAAAAGTAAAATAAACAATTATTAATTAAATCAAAATTGATTTAATTAGTATAAAGCTTGACTCGCTTGAACCGATCTTCCGTTGAATTTTACGTTGACCGTTGACTCAAACAGTTGACTTTTCAAGAAAACGTCTTCGGTCCAAACTTGCAAGCCTCGATCATCACAACTCGTGTCTCTGAATCATTTCACAATGGATTCTTCTGACAAATTATTCGAGAATAGATTTGATGGCGTCAGTCACAGTTATTTTCTGTTCCAACAAAAAGGCAGAGCATTTAACAAAGATAATGGGCTCAAAAATCACTTACAATTTTTTAAGATCCTGGTTGAGGTTTGACTCAAACTGATTAAATGAGATTGCTATGCCCTGCACTACATAACACCTAAAGGATACATTCTGATGTAGCAGCCTTAAGTTAAGTAGATTGAACCAGGTGACCTTCTAAATCCAAAAAAAAGAAAAAGATAATAAGTAGGTTATCAAGAATCTTTAAACACTGTGTTGCTGCTATATTGTTTTAGCATGGGGTTAGCCTTTTAAGTTTCATAAGCAAGTATATACATGGTATTCTACTTGATTTACTTTACTTGTATATAAATGAGTATTTTTGATGGTTTCTAAATACATCAAACTAACTTGGTCAGGACATCTTTTTGCTAATTGAATAGAACTACATGTTTTTTCTTTTCATTTGGAATAAGGTTCATTTTTTCTACCTAGATGCATTTGCACCATTTTGTAAACATGAATCATTTGCCAATTAATTTCTTGAGAAACTATTATGTTAGTGAATTTGGTTATATAAAATCACAAGGTTTAAAGGGTTGAAAGACTTAACTTAATTAGCTCATGATATACATCCTCTGAATTATGCTTTATCATCTCTATAATACATACATATACACTGAAAAAAGTTGGGTTATTGACCATCACATATGACTGCATATGTAGTTTTCAGAATATAGAAATATATATAGCTTACACATTGTTATAAGTTTAAAAGAAGGATTCTGGTTTTTACTTTTATGCTAAAAGGATTAGAGGTAAAAGAGCATAATATGCTGATTTGTTGTGAGGCCCACTTCCAGACTTGGCTCCAAAAGGGGTCACTAATCGGATTTACTCATGAACACATGGTACAACAAAGATTACTAAGCAGTGGAACTTAAAAACTTTTCATTTATCTATAAGCCAAGTACAACAGTAAGGAAGATACAACGTAATCTAACAACTAGATCTTATGTATGCTTATTTCCAGTCTACTACCGAGTCCTTTCCTGATAGCTTGCCCACCTAGTCTGTCCTCACCAGAGTCCTTTCCTTGCTACGTTAAACATCATCATCACCTGAGATACATATGTTTTTGGAAAGGTCAGCTTATGATGGTGAGTTCTATGTATTTTCAGCAAGTGGCTTCTTCTTCCGTCTTCTAGTCTGTTTCTTCTTCTTTGGTGTAGTTTCATTTTCAGAAATGTTCAAAGTAAGCTCACTTTGCTCAACCGACTGATACTGATCTTCATTATCATGAGGAACTGTGATAGCTGGATCACTTTGAGGTCTTTTGTTCTTTGGATTCCCAGTCTTCACAAGAATCACAGATGAAGTGCCAGCTTCATTGGAAGCAGTATGAGCAGATGATCCCTTTTGCTCAAGAAATGATGGCTGAGGTACAGCTTCTGCAGCTGGAGATGTTGCGATTGGAACAGAAGCAGGAGGCTTTTTCTGAACATATGTCACCTTACCATCGGTGATTGTAAGACCGGCTTGTGTGTGCATGACAGTCTTACCATGTTTTAAAGCCATTTCTGCGAATGCCTTCGCAAAAGTATCATCATCGACAACTTGCTGCGAATCGAGTTTCACATTTTCAACACTCACTTTGGGCTTACGCCTCCGAACAGTTTTTATCCTTTTAGGAGCTTCATTAGTTTTGAAAAAATCAAAATTTTCATTAAACAAAAATGATTGACCATTTGAGGCATTTTGAGTACAAATATTTAGAAACTCAAATTCAGCAGCCTTTAGGACACATGCTTCAGAAACAAGCGAATCAACAGAACTAACAGAGAGAGACTCAAAGTCACCAAACTTCAAGGTTTCATCAATCGGCGGGAGCCCAGAGCCAGTTTCAGTGGCAGAGAGTTGGGCTTCCTGTTAGTTGCATTTTAGGCATGTTTTTTTGGATATAATTTTATTGCATTTCGCATATTAGTTTCACTTCTAGCATAATATTTTGCATATTTTAGTTTTTGTGGAACGGAATCTACTTTGGATCGTTTTCATTGTTTTTGTAGGTATGAAGCGGTTGTGATGAATAGCCATGAACGCTGAAAGGAGTTGAAGCCTAATAAAGAAAAGACGTGATTCCCGTCCATTCACACACTCCGTTCAAGTTATGAAGATCGAAGTAGGACTAAATTCTCTTTTGGACTTAAAGTCCATAGCTTAATCAAGTTGAGGACCCCATCTAAATATAAATGAAAAGAAAAAAAATGAAATCAAGCAATAGGGGTATTTTGGCGATGGAGTGTGCAGAGAGAAAGAAATCTAGTTTTGATTTAGATGATGGCTTGTGTAAGATCTCAATCTTTGCTTTCCATAGTACAATTGGTTGGATGGTGGTGAGTTATGAAAAAAATAAAAATAAAGAAAACAAGGAAATTCACCAAATGGGTGAAGTGGACGGTGGACTCAATTGACAAGTAAACCCATTTTTGAGTTTATAAAGGAAAATATATAATTGGGTGATATGGGAGGTGGCTTGTGTCAGGAAGGGATAGAAGATTTTTTTTTAGATTGAGTAAATCTCAATTGGATGCATTGGACGGTGGCTTGTGAGGTTAAACAAAAAATCTTTTTTTTTGGTTGCTATAAATACCAGACACAACAACTCAACTTTGGGCAGAGAAAAAAAAGCTTGATTTGGGCAGTAGAGGACTTCGACGGCAGGAGGAAGAGCAAGAAAAAGCAAGCTAAAGTTCTCATTTTTATTTTGTTGCTAACTCCTAAACTAAATTTTTAGTTGTTAGCTTCGTAAGTTTTAAATTTATATGCTTTTGTTTTCTATTTAGTTTGATCAATTTAGTCATGTGTGGCTAAACAACGGCCGTTTCAGCATTCTGTTAGATTTTTCTTATTTTCACTAAAAAACTCACAAACCCCCATTTTTATTAATTTTCATAACATCGTATTTGCACTAAGAGGTTTTTGACATAATAAAGTTAATCCGTATCCCTGAGGACACGAACCCTACTTCCATTCATACTATTATTAGTGTGTAGTAGGTTCACTTTATCACTATTATATTTGTTGGATTCGACACCCAACAAATTGGCGCCGTTGCCGGGGATACGGCGAGTTTAACCGTTTATGCCAAGATCTTTTCGTACAGATACACCGCTTGAAATTGACCCAGAGATAGAAAAAACCGCAAAGAGATTAAGGAAGCAAGCAAAATTCCGAAAGAAGTTCGCAAGCTCCTCAACCTTCACATCTTCACCTCCGGTCATCAACATTTGGCAAGACATACCCTTGTCAAGTGAATCCGAACCCGAAGTCATAACCTCATCACCCTCACTAACACCAACATCCTCCGAATCCACTCCACCACATTCACCTACCCATACCATCCAAGAACCAAACTCACCCACACCCACCATGGCAGAACAAACCCTTAGACAGTGGGCGACTCGTGATGTCCCCCAACAACCACTTTGCATCAACTACCCAGCCGTTGAGAACTTTGAGCTAAGATCCGGCCTCATCCACCTTTTGCCTATTTTCCGTGGCTTAGAGAATGAGGACCCCCATAAATTTCTCAAGGAATTTCATGTTGTTTGTTCGGGAATGAAGCCTCACAACGTTACAGAAGATCAAATCAAGTTAAGGGCATTCCCCTTTGCTATCCAAGACTCCGCCAAAGAATGGCTATATTACCTACCACCGGGGTCGGTAACTACTTGGAATGATTTGGCAAAGCTCTTCTTAGATAAATACTTCCCTGAAGTGAAAGCCTCAATTCTTCGTAAAGAGATCATTGGAATCAAGCAAGCAAAAAGGGAGGCATTGCACACTTATTGGGATAGGTTCAAAAAGTTATGTGCTCGGTGTCCACAACATGGCATATCCGAGCACCAACTTCTTCAATATTTTTGTGAAGGCCTAGCTCCGTTGGAAAGACGATTGATCAACGCCTCTAGTGGAGGAGCTCTTCTTGACAAAACACCTACTCAAATTAGAGCGTTGATCACATCTATCGCCGAAGACACGAAACATTCGGCTCAAGACGAAGAATGGTATGTTGATACACCAAGGGCGGTCAAGGAAGTAACCACCCCTCGCATTGAAAATCAACTCGATGTGCTAACAAAGGCGGTTATGCAACTAACAAAGGATAAAGGTGTGGAACCAAAGGCTCGCGCATGTGGGATATGTCTACAATTTGGGCATCCCACGGACGCGTGTCCTATGTTGCAAGAAGATGTGGAGCAAGCACAAGCTATAGGAGGTTTCCAGGGCCAAACTTCAAGGCAATATGAGCAACCCCAAGGAAATCTGAATTGGGGACATCCTCCCAATATGAACTACCAACATAGACCTCCTCACCAATATCAACAACGAGCACCGTTTCAAATGTCAAATCAACAACATTTTCAGCCTCGTCAACAACCCATGCAACAACAAATGGGTGGCCCGGGGATGTCTTTGGAAGATATTGTAAAGAACTTAGCCACAAGCACCCAATTATTCCAACAAGAGACCAAATCGAGCATAAAGAATTTGGAGCAACAAATGGCTCAACTTGCCACTTCGGTAAGTAAGTTGGAATCTCAAGGTAAATTACCCGCTCAAACTGAAACAAATCCTAAGCACAACGCTTGTGCCATTACATTGAGAGGCGGTAAAAGCTATGATGGTCCAAGAAGACAAGATGAGGAGGAAGAGATTGTTGTTGAGAAGAAGGATGATAAGCATGAAACACCGAAGCCAATGAATAGTGAAGTGAAGATCACACCACCCCCTCCATTCCCATCTAGACTTCGAAGCACCAAGAAGGAGAGGGAAGAACAAGAGATCATGGAGACCTTTCGAAAGGTAGAAGTAAATATTCCACTACTTGATGCCATAAAGCAAGTTCCACGTTATGCGAAGTTCCTAAAAGAGCTTTGCACATCAAAGAGGAAGCTTAAAGGTAATGAAACAGTAAAAGTAGGTGAGAATATTTCGGCCGTTTTGCAAAAGAGACTTCCCCCAAAGTGCAAGGATCCCGGTGTTTTCACCGTCCCTTGTAAATTGGGGAACATCACCGTGCCTCGAGCCATGCTCGACCTTGGAGCCTCTATTAATGTCTTACCGTACTCAATTTTCAAAACCCTCAATGTAGGACCATTAAAGAGGACTGGGGTAATAATTCAATTGGCTGATAGGTCTGTAGTACACCCAAAAGGTGTACTAGAGGATGTGTTGGTCCAAGTAAATGAATTGGTATTTCCGGCCGATTTCTACATACTGGACATGGAGGATGATGATTCCCCAAATTCAAGTTCCATTTTGTTAGGGAGACCATTTTTGAAAACTGCAAAAACCAAAATCGATGTTTATAGCGGCACTCTCTCTATGGAATTTGATGGGGAAGTCATCAATTTCAATATATATGATGCTATGCGTTATCCTAGTGATGTCTCGTCCTTGAACTTTTTGGATATAATCGAGCCACTAACCGATGAATGTCTTGAGTTGTCTAACCATGATATCCTAGAATTAGTTTTGAGCAGGAGCATTGATGAAGCTGCAGCAAAAGAACTTGCCGAAAAGTTCAAGCTTGGGGAGGAGCTAATGGAAGTCGTTACTTTCCTGGATGCACAGAAGAAAACCAGGTATGAGTCTTCAAAAGTTGAATTGTCAAATACTAATCAGAGACTTCTTCCATCCATTTTGCAGGCACCCGAGCTAGAGTTAAAGACTTTACCCGACCATTTGAAGTATGCTTATCTTGGGGAGAAGGAAACATTACCGGTGATCATATCCAACAAGTTGACAAGTGAGCAAGAACAAGAGTTGGTGAACACTCTCAAGAACCACAAGGAAGCAATCGGATGGACCATAGCTGACATTAAGGGTTTAAGTCCATCACTTTGCATGCATAAGATCCTCATGGAGGAAGATTACAAGCCAACACGGGAAGCTCAAAGAAGGTTGAACCCTCCTATGATGGAGGTCGTGAAAAAAGAGATTTTGAAGTTGTTGAATGCAGGCATGATCTATCCAATATCCGATAGTAAATGGGTGAGCCCCGTGCAAGTTGTTCCTAAGAAAACAGGTATTACTGTGACCAAGAATGAACAAGGTGAGTTGATACCCACCCGTGTGCAAAACGGTTGGAGAGTGTGCATTGATTATAGAAGGCTAAATGCCTCGACCCGCAAAGACCATTTTCCCTTACCTTTCATTGATC
>JBCNJP010004138.1:0-10097 GCA_039602395.1 Deinandra increscens subsp. villosa
ATTAATTGAGGTGTCATTTAAAATTTAATCTAGTAAATTTAAATGATCTTCAGATCGGCATTCTGATTTTCGTTATTCTGGTAAGGATCAGTGGTGATACTCCGACTTGCTTCAGGAAGACTAGTATTCCCATTATCATCCTTCCTTCATGACCATTCGGATACCGACCCGCACGAGGGGATCGTGGCAACCAAATTTCGTTTTCAAGAACGAATTTGTTTGATTTTGTAGCATGTGGATACAGAGCGCTGCGATCTCTAGATTTTGTGTCGACTCATTCATAAATTTAAAGACGATTGTCAAAGTCATTTAAGAGTTTGATAGCATGGAGAGGCTTTCGTCTAGATTGTTTGAAGTATCTCGTGATTATCGAAACGATGTTTTACTCAATCGAACTCACGGGTCCGACGTTAGAGGATGTTTCCTTCTTCGGGATGAAGGGTAACATTCAAACTCTAACCGAATGTCAATATGTTTCAAATAAGCAACAATCCATTATTGGTGAAACATTGTCCATCTCACTTGTCTCTGTTAGGTGTGAGAATAGCTTTACATAGTCCAGTGATTTATCAGAATCACATTTCTTTTAGATACTTAAAGATCTAGCTATGGACATGTAATTACTAACTTCCATCCTTTGCAAGATCCCGGTCTTGGGGTTGGAATTTAGTTATGCAAGTGATGTGTGAAATTGTGTTTTTGTTTACAAGAGATGCTAAAGGGCTATTGTTGCGGCAAGTCATTAGTCTTGTGTTTGTCGGATTCAAACACACATCGAGTATAACGAGTGTAGTCTAAGACTCCCAAGGTATGTGCATAGGAATGGTGTAACCAATTCTACGATGCCATAATCAGAAAGTGATTACTCTTGTAGTAATTTAGCTGGTGATTCGAACTCGTACGAACAAATCGTCTGCACTGAGGCAGAGGATTGATTTTGTTCACATGGTTCGAATCTCGAACTCTGGCGATCTCCAATCAGTTCGACTTGATTCAGTATTCTTGACGTTGGTGGTACAAAGTCATAAAACTTTGCAAATTACCGTTATGTCGTGCGTTGTCTCGTAATGAGTACGATAGACACTCAAGGCATTATAGCTTTGATGGATATGAAAACCAAAAGGTTTTCATGTCGCATTCTAAGCTAGCCTTGATGAAATCAAGTGCACCAGGTTGTGATGTATGTTGTTTTGGGATTTTGAACTTAATCTAACAAAAGGTTGAATCAAATTCAAAATGGAAAATTGGATTTAAATAATCCCATATTTTTCTTTGTGGCATCCAATAATCCCACATTTTTCTTTGGCATCCAATAGTCCCACCTTTACACTCCTTTATTTCTGTTGGTCCCTCCGTTAAAAAAATTAACCCAACTAACGGAAAAGTGACATGGCGGCTGACGTGTAATTTTTCTTTTTCCCTTTTTCTTTAAACCAATCTGGGTATGATGTAGCATACATGTGGCATACATACCACCACACCATCATCACCACCTCCCATAACCATCATCACCACCTCCTCACCACCCCCGTCACCACCTCAAAAGCACTCCGACGCACCAGCACGACCCCACTACCACCATCACCACCTCTGGCCATCACTCCGACGCACCACCAGTAATCAAATTGCTCATGTTCATACTGTTTGAGTTTTCAAAGTCAAACTTCGTCAACTTTAACCTCAAAATTGGATGTGATTTTGTGGTTGTTGGTGTTAGTGATTGATTCTAGTAGTTATGGTTCTTAATCTTGAATTCATTGCAACTTACATGACTGATTTTGGTGAAGATTTACTTGAATTTGGGAAATCACAGTGATGTTCTTCGAAGCTTTGGTCTTTAATGGTGGATTTTAGATTTATTGCTTATTCGGTAGAAATCTGGTACCTACAAGTTTATTTTGATCATACAGAGCTATTGGCGTGGTTAAATTTTAGTTTAGATCAGTATTGAGTTAAAACCCAGTTCATGTTCATTGTGGTTCTCACATTCGGACATTCAATCTGAATAAAACTCCATAGCAATGGTGCTAGTTTGAATCCTTTGTTCGTCACGAGCTTCAATGCAAGTCTCACGGCAATCGGAATCTCTTTGGTTTTTCTTAAAACTGGGAGAGATATTCAGTGTTTGAAGATTGCGTTGCTTGGTGCGCTGGAAAAATTAATATTCGGCCGGAATCGTCGATATTCAGCCGTGACTGGTTCTTTATGAGTCGGAGACGGGCTGGTGGTGGCTGGAGATGATGACGGCGGTGGCCAGTGGCCGGAGAAGGCGGCAATCGACGAGACCTTTCTCTTCGTCTCTCACTCTCACACCACCATCACCATCGTCGTCGCCCACTTCTCTTGGAACCCTAGCAGACGGCAATCGACGAGACATCATTAGGCGACTCTCGTGTGTTGATTGATGACGTCATCATCACCATCGCCATTCTTCACCACCGTCGCCGCCTCTGAGGTCGCCGCCGCCGCCGCCCCTCCAGGGCCGTCGCCATCCAAACCCTAGGTCGCTGTCGCAATCTAGCGTTTCTCCGTTCACCACCACGAGCTTTCACCACTCATCGTTATTATCGTCGTTACGATTTGATGAGTGCGAGCATTCGTCATTGTAATCGTAGTAATTGCTCCAACTAAAACCCTAGTCTCCGTCACCGTCTCGATTCGATTGGTGCTCCGGGTTCGGTGATCAACCAAAGGTCGTGGACGTATTCGGCCTAGTTAAGCATTAGTTACTAAGTTAACACTTATCACGTAACTAACGGAGATTGTCTAACGGAAGTTAACCTTGGAATTCTCGGATGTCACACTTGCGATTTTAACTCGGATGTTCAGCATTCCTAGTATTGTACCCGACCGTGTGAACCAAGTGAAATGCAGCACTTGGATATCAACTGGAGAAACAAGAACAGAAGAAGCTTATTCAAAGGGGGAATCTTTACAACAGAAAGATTCCGGTTTATCAGTTATTCTTTGAAGATGTACGACAGAGCGGTTCTTCACCAGTATGATAGATTTGACAGCGTCAGTCAAGGGGGAATTGTTGGAACTAATAATAAGTGTGACTGACGCCATCAAATCTATTCTCAATTAATTCGGTTGAAGAATCCATTGTGAAATGATTCAGAGACGTGGGTTGTGATGATCAAGGATTGCAAATTAGACCGAAGACCGTTTTCTGGAAAAGTCAACGTAAAAGTCAATGGAAGATCGGTTCGAGCGAGTCAAGCTTCATATTAATTAAATCAACTTTGATTTAATTAATAATTTACTTTAGTTGTGTATTTGTAATTTGCTCATTTTATTTGTGTCTTGCTAATTAGTGGGCTAGTGAGCACATGGAATTCCTATGACAAGTTTGTAATCATTCGGTTCGTTGTAATCATCAACAATAGTCAATGAATCGTTTGATTTATCATTTTTGTTATAGATGTTCTTAGATTCTCGTCATCCCGTCTCATCGTCTCATCTTCTTTCTTGCTCAATGTCGAGATTCTTGTAGTGAAATCGATCCTGACATGGCGACAAGCGAGCACCAATCGAATCGAGACGGTGACGGAGACTAGGGTTTTAGTCGGAGCAATTACTACGATTACAATGACGAATGCTCGCACTCATCAAATCGTAACGACGATAATAACGATGAGTGGTGAAAGCTCGTGGTGGTGAACGGAGAAACGCTAGATTGCGACAGCGACCTAGGGTTTGGATGGCGACGGCCCTAGGAGGAGGGGCGGCGGCGGCGGCGACCTCAAGAGAGGCGGCGACGGTGGTGAAGAATGGCGATGGTGATGATGACGTCATCAATCAACACACGAGAGTCGCCTAATGATGTCTCGTCGATTGCCGTCTGCTAGGGTTCCAAGAGAAAGGGCGACGACGATGGTGATGGTGGTGTGAGAGTGAGAGACGAGAGAAAGGTCTCGTCGATTGCCGCCTTCTCCGGCCACTAGCCACCACCATCATCATCTCCAGCCACCACCAGCCCGTCTCCGACTGATAAAGAACCATCACGGCTGAATATCGCGATTCCGGCGAATATTAATTTTTCCAGCGCCAAACAACAATCTTCAAACACTGATATCTCTCCCAGTTTTGAACCAAAATTGATTCCGTAACTTGCATTGAACTCGTGACGAACAAAGGATTCAAACTAGCACCATTGTTATGGAGTTTTATTGCAGATTGAATGTCCGAATGTGAGAACCACAATGAACATGAACTGGGTTTTAACTCAATACTGATCTAAACTAAAATTTAACCACGCCAATAGCTCTGTATGATCAAAATAAACTTGTAGGTACCAGATTTCTACCGAATAAGCAATAAATCTAAAATCCACCATTAAAGACCAAAGCTTCGAAGAACATCACTGTGATTTCCCAAATTCAAGTAAATCTTCACCAAAATCAGTCATGTAAGTTGCAATGAATTCAAGATTAAGAACCATAACTACTAGAATCAATCACTAACACCAACAACCACAAAATCACATCCAATTTTGAGGTTAAAGTTGACGAAGTTTGACTTTGAAAACTCAAACAGTATGAACATGAGCAATTTGATTACTGGTGGTGCGTCGGAGTGATGGCCAGAGGTGGTGATGGTGGTAGTGGGGTCGTGCTGGTGCGTCGGAGTGCTTTTGAGGTGGTGACGGGGGTGGTGAGGAGGTGGTGATGATGGTTATGGGAGGTGGTGATGATGGTGTGGTGGTATGTATGCCACATGTATGCTACATCATACCCAGATTGGTTTAAAGAAAAAGGGAAAAAGAAAAATTACACGTCAGCCGCCATGTCACTTTTCCGTTAGTTGGGTTAATTTTTTTAACGGAGGGACCAACAGAAATAAAGGAGTGTAAAGGTGGGACTATTGGATGCCAAAGAAAAATGTGGGATTATTGGATGCCACAAAGAAAAATATGGGATTATTTAAATCCAATTTTCCATTTTGAATTTGATTCAACCTTTTGTTAGATTAAGTTCAAAATCCCAAAACAACATACATCACAACCTGGTGCACTTGATTTCATCAAGGCTAGCTTAGAATGCGACATGAAAACCTTTTGGTTTTCATATCCCATCAAAGCTATAATGCCTTGAGTGTCTATCGTACTCATTACGAGACAACGCACGACATAACGGTAATTTGCAAAGTTTTATGACTTTGTACCACCAACGTCAAGAATATTAAATCAAGTCGAACTGATTGGAGATCGCCTTTTCGAGATTCAACCATGTGAACAAATCAATCCTCTGCCTCATGCAGACGTTTGTTCATACAAGTTCGAATCACCAGCTAAATTACTACAAGAGTAATCACTTTCTGATTATGACATTGTAGAATTGGTTACACCATTCCTATGCACATACCTTGGGAGTCTTAGACTACACTCGTTATACTCATGTGTGTTTGAATCCGACAAACACAAGACTAATGACTTGCCACAACAATAGCCCTTAGCATCTTGTAAACAAAAACACAATTTCACACATCACTTGCATAACTAAATTCCAACCCCAAGACCGGGATCTTGCAAAGATGGAAGTTAGTAATTACATGTCCATAGCTAGATCTTTAAGTATCTAAAGAAATGTGATTCTGATAAATCACTGGACTATGTAAAGCTATTCTCACACCTAAAAGAGACAAGCTAGATGGACAATGTTTCACCAATAATGGATTGTTGCTTATTGAAACATATTGACATTCGGTTAGAGTTTGAATGTTACCCTTACTTGAATAAGGAAACATCCTCTAACGTCGGACCCGTGAGTTCGATTGAGTAAAACATCATTTCGATAATCACGAGATACTTCAAACAATCTAGACGAAAGCATCTCCATGCTATCAAACTCTTAAATGACTTTGACAATCGTCTTTAAATTTATGAATGAGTCACAAAATCTAGATACTGAGCGTTCGTACCACATGCTACAAAATCAAACAAATTCGTTCTTGAAAACGAAATTTAATTGCCACGATCCCTTCGTGCAAGTCAATATCCAAATGGTTTGAAGGAAGGATGATAATGGGAATACTAGTCTTCCTAAAGCAAGTCGGAGTATCACCACTGATCCTTACCAGAATAACGATCAAATGCCGATCTGAAGATCATTTAAATTTACTAGATTAAATTTTAAATGACACCTCAATTAATTTAAAGTTTCAAGATTAAAATTAAGTATTGACCACATTGTGGGTGAGCAACCCCAGATACGATCAATCTCTTGAAACGTTTCGAATCATACTTAATATGATACGAACGAAATCCAATACTTAGTTATTCCATGGAATGTCGCAGTAAAGGATTACGTAATGACATTAAATGGAAAATCACATCATAACTATCAAACGCTGATGAAAGGAAATGCATGTTCATTAACAAGAGCACTGATCGTACTCGTTGAACATTAATAGCCACCTTAATTGAATCTGAACTAGGAATGTAATGAAACATTCAAATGGTTAATTCGATTATGTAAATAGTCGGTTAACATGCTCAAGTGATAACACAGTCTTGCACGTGCTTACCAGGGGCACTACATTATCACAAGTTCGATTCACTTAAGAAGTCTCACTATTCAAGATAAACAATAAAACTTAATAAACAACTAAAATTGGCAATCCTAAAACGAAACTCGAGGACATGGTAGCGAATTCATAAGTTCAATGATCAGGCTAGATCAGTGAAATGATACTATTGCATAGTTCATGAATTCTGCACCATATCGATGTTCGAATTTAGTGTTGGATGTCGAACACTAACGTTTGCACCAAATCATTCGACACCCTCTAAGTTGTTAGACGAAAGTTTGAATTCTACGTAACGTGTTCGAATTTTATACGTTTTACTATCCATGAATATTACATTAATATCTTAAAAGTCCGTAGTCGACTAGACATTGTGGGAGCAACGCCTGAAGCATCTGACTCTGGACTTAAACTATAGATGATCCAGACTCACAAGGCCACATTGAAGAATGACGTCGGGACGTAACTCACGTCAAATTGTCTTCATGGATTTAATCATAAGACAATTTTTATTCATGGTATACTCAACGGTATCCTTCTACCTGAGATACATGAGCGACCTCCCGTCTGCTAAAGAACATTCTTTGATTGTAGATTAACGTTGTCACCTAATTCCCAGTCATAACGGTTACTTTTGGGAATGGATCTAAGGCTTAGTGGGAGCTATATGTAGTCAATATGGGATTTTGTACTCTTGCACTAATAGTGCAACAGCTTGACATCATGGGCCCTCTCGTTAGTTCCAAGTGTTAAGTGTAAGGCCTTACCCAAACTTACTGTATGTTTGATTGGACCACTTCGAACGGTAAAATGAGAAATACAATGATCGAACATGTAAGAGAATGAATAAATCCATGTCTCTAGTTCGTTTGATTGTCGTATCCTGTTGATTATGGCTTACATTAATAAACTGGTTTTCGCGTTTGTAAATTAAATCCCTTTTCCGCTGCATATTAAATTAATTGTTAATTTAATTATCTTAAATTTAATCTACTAATTACTATGTAAATGATTTAATGATTATTTGTCATAAATAATTATTCAATTAAATTTTAAAAAATGTCATTACTGGGGCCCCGAATACCACTATCGTAACCCAACATTAACACCTCAACATTTAAATCGGACATTTTCTTCTATGCTTCACCCAACGCCTTTTCTGAATCAATTAATTGTTCTAAAGCTCTGTTGAACAAAAACTTGTTTGTCTCTTCTGATCATGTGCATCATACACTTCTTGTATCAGTTTATCGACCTGCCCTTTATAAACCTCAACATTTCTTGGAAATAATTTTTTGTCTTGTGTCAAGCTTGTGACTTTATCGAGTAATTTTGAATGTTCCATTTGACGATCACTTTCCAAAGCAGTAACTTCATCATGAGCTTTCTGAAGTTCATCATACGATTGCTGAAGCGAATCCAATTTGGCTTTTGACTTGCTAAACAAAGCATCAAAATCTCCAATGGCATCCTTTGCTTCACTCTCCCAATTTTCAGCATTTTTGACTAACTCTGCATTTTCATTTTGTAACTTCAAAATATGTTCTTTGTCTTCAACAACTATCCCATCCAATCTCTTTTGAAGCTCTACAAACTCTTTCATCACCACACTCTTTTCTTTTACCAACTTTTCATTTGCCTTGAAAATCTCATCAGAAACTTCACACTTCTTTTTGTAAATTTCTAACTCTTCTTCCTTCTTTGTCCTTTCAACAATCAACCCTTCATTTTCTTGAACCAATTCCCTAATCTTTCTATCCTTTTGAGCACAAAATTCACAAGTTAACTCATAACCACTAACTTCAGAATCAGAATCACTTGATTCAACTTGCATAGTGGCTATAAAAGTGGATTCATAGGGGAAATCTTTAGACCAATCATAGCCTTCTTAGGCTTGAGATATCATAGCTTTAGTTTCTTTATTGTGAACATTCTTATCCGAAGTAGATGTTTCAGATGAGGATTGATTGTATTCACGAGCAAAATGTTCAAATTTGGAACATTTGAAACATTTAAGCTTTGACTTATCTAATACAAGTTTTTCTCCTTGAATAATAGACTTCTTTCCATGTTTCTTTATAAATCTTCTTCCTCTTTCAACTAGCACAGCAAACTGCCAATCCAAATCTAACTTATGCAAATGATCATCATCCATCTGACTTAAGTCGTCTGCTAACAAACCATATTTACCGATTTGGTTAAAAATTGACCTAGAAGAAGATGATATGAAAGCAGAGAACAATGCAGCTAAATCTTCTGCTGTTTGAACATGAATAGACTTATTTGTTGATTTATCAGGAATAGTGAACCTGCAGCCTGGAGAATAACCAAAATTGTAAGAATTTCCACCAAGCAACGCTGTTAAAGCAGAATGAAAACTTGAATTAGGAAGTGATGTAGATTTAGCATGCACGGTAGCAGAATTTTCTCAAAAAAAATTAATTCACGAGTTTGAACAGACGGTTGTGCTGACTTCTTCACATCCGTTTCCATCTCACGAGCTTATAACTCGGATCATTAGTCAACATCATAACATAATTTTCCCACTTATCAGGTAAGGCTTCTAGAAATTTCTCTTTTAATTCATCATTCTCCTTCTTGACACCTAGAACTTTAAGTTCATTCATCAAGTGTGAAAACCTTGCAATCTAGTCTGACACTTTTTCCTTATCACAATGTCCGAAATTATGAAATTCTTTCTTCAACACTTTCTTTCGGATCTTCTTATATTGATCATTACCCTCACGTCTTTCAGAAATATCATCCCATAATTTCTTAGCCGTAGTATATTGCTTAAACTGATGCATTAGATCTCTTGGTAATGCCATTGTAAGATAACTATACATTTTCTTCTCTCTTGCAAACAATTTTCTTTCCTAAGAATAGAAACTACTAATCATCTTCGGCTTGTTGGCACTTATCATTGGATACTCATATTCCTTTTCAATTGGAATCCAACAATCAACATCTTGAGAAAGATGTATGATTCAAATCGACTCCTCAAATTGTGATAATCCTCCAATCGTAACAACTTAGGAACCTTCTGAGTTGTTCCTATCTCGTTGTCATAATCCATCATGATTTGCATCGATGTTTGAACAGCTGAAAACCTTTGAAAATCGCTCATTTTGAAGTTAAATAATCGAACGTCAAAACTTCAAACCCAAAAACGAAGGTCTTAGAAGCGGATTTTAAGGTCGAAACGGAGGGTACTAGCCTTTAGGCAAGTAAAAATGTAGATCTCCTTGAGAAGGTCGTTTTGGCTGGTATTAGCTCCAGTAACTCTTAACGGTTCTCAAGTTAAGCCAGTTTTAGTGAACGCCCCTTTTCTACCTGCATACCAAAAACTTTCACCGGACCAGTAACGTACTAACTGTCTTCAACTTACCAAGAAACAGACCAAACCAACTCGGCGTACCAGAATTTTCAGCGTACCACCTTGGTACGGCGTAACTGCCTCCGGATCAATCAGTAACCGTCGCGTACCACTATTGAAGATAGTCTTTCGTACCAATACTCAGCGTACCACAAATCTATGAAGATTTCCTAGCGTACCAAGGAGCGTACCA
>JBCNJP010004142.1:0-28566 GCA_039602395.1 Deinandra increscens subsp. villosa
AACGTAAAGTTGCTAACTTTATAATAGATCTAGCATATACAACATCTCAGATTCAATTTTAAGCGTTAACATGAAGATTCTAGCATGCTTTTTAATAAAAACCCAAAGTAAACATAAGAACTCAAGGTTTAGGACTCACGGGATGATTCTAGAATCGATAGATGAGATGAGATGATGGTCTAGAGGCTGAGATCTTGGTCCTTAGGTGATCTTCTCGGCTGACCAGGAGAGTGTGTGTGTGTTGTTGTGTGGTTTGAGCAAATGAGGCTACTAGGGTTTATAATGTTTATTTATATCAGGGGCTAGTTTCGCTGGCAGTTTCGCTAGCTGGCGAAACTGACTCTGATCTCGTGTTGGTCGAGTAGTTCAGCTGGCTACCGGGCGACACTATAGTTTCGCCCGGTAGTTTCGCTGGCGACCAAAAAGGCAAGTTTTCACATAATCAAGTATTTACAATTTGTCATGCAATTCACAATACTAAGTCATGTATTTAAGTCATATAGCACATAAGGACAATTATTAAACACATAACACATATGGGCGGGTTCGGTGATCAACCAAAGGTCATGGACGTATTCGGCCTAGTTATGCATTAGCTACTTATAACGTAACTAACGGGTTTGTCTAACGGAAGTTAACCTTGAAATTCTCGGGTGTCACATAATACACCTTTGACAGCGATTAATTTCTTCCTTCCCTGCGTCCCAACACTCAATGGTTCATCGTTTTCCTCTTTTATTTTCCCTGGAAGATAAAAAATCAAGCAGAAATTTAACGCCAAGAAATATACAATTTCCAGTGAAATTTGATCATCAATGTAGCAACAAAATTCGACTTACTTTCGTTTGTTTTGCGTATTTCCGCCATCGATGTTTTGATTATAATGATTTTCCGTCAACTGATTTCGTGGAATCTTTTGCGTATATGGAGAGCTGATTTTTCGCTTCAGCGGTTAGTGCCTGCGAGTTTGAATTTCGTTTTTTAAAGATTATTAAAAAATATAATACGCCATTTGACTATTTTGCCCTTCATGACGCTCGTTTCCAAATCTGCGCGCATAAAATCTAATTAATGTTACACATTACACCCTTGTTTTATCCCAGCCGTAGATTAAACTGGTCCGACACCCCAGGTGCGTCCGCATCGGATGTAGCATTTTAGATGGATGTAGCCTAACTCCACTCTATATATATATATATATATATATATATATATATATATATATATATATATAGGTTTGAGTTCAACTAAAAAAACATTTTAGCCTAGGAAGACTAGGATGCAATCAGAGGATGCCACATGGATTATAATCATTTTAGTCATTAGGGGCAAATATGTAAAATACTAAATCCCTATAATTAAGATATAATTAAATTATGCATATTTTGTGGAGTAGGTTACGTTTTTTCCTCAACAAATTAATAGGTGCGCAGGAGATATGTTCACAGATTTGTCTTCCACGTAAATTAGTGAGTTCGTAATCACAGAGAGAGCAGAATCAATTCTTGCGCAATCTGAAGAGTAACCGGGTGTTGAAAACACACACAAACACCACGATGAATTCAATCGTAGATCAAGATTCAGGTTTAAATTCGTGATATGTATTATACATTCAATTTTAATTTTTTTACTTTCTTATCCCATATCTGTTGATTATATACCAGTAGCAACAGAAATTTATTTTCAGTTATCTCAATTCAGATCATTTATTGCTAGAATTCTATATCTCGAAGTTTTTTTTTTCATTATGTCAAAAAAATATATATATGTTTGGTTGCAATCATTGTTGATGTTATCACATTTATTTGTTCCCGTTTACTGTTTCTGTTTTAGAATTCATAAATGAATGTCAATTCTTCATATGTGTTGTTAAATGCCTGGTTATTGTGTCAACTTTGTTTTTTGTATAAAGTTTAATGTGATTATGATCTTTAAACATCATTGTCTAGAGGATAGGAAGGCTTTGTGTTTTGTATAAAGTTTAATGTGATTATGAAACTCTATAAAGTTGTTTGTTTTGTTCATGTGTCAACACTCTTTTTTATACTCAGAAAAATATAGGAATGCTTATTTAGATCCACCCCTTTTACAATACGTTCAAGCACCAGCTGTTTTGTGTTATTTTTACTTTGTGTATATTTATTTAGTGTTATGAGGTGTAATTACTTTATTTGTGTAAATTTACTTTGTCAATTTACATATGTTTTGATCAGCCATATTTAATGTGTCAAACATGAATTAGGTTCAGAAATTCATTGTGGCAGGATATAACTTATAACACATTTAGAACATTCGTGTCAGACATCGGAATGCTTATTTAGATCCACACCTTTTACAATACGTTCAAGCACCACCTGTTTGTGTGAATATACTTGTGTATATATTTTTTTATGAGGTGTAATTACTTTATTTGTGTGAATTGACTTGTGTATATTTAACCCGTAAAACCGTATAAAGTTGTTGCTTTCTTATTGTGTTAGGAGCGTTTTTATGGTCAGTTAAAATTTGCTGCAAGTGATGACTGTGCAGTACATTAATCCATCTTTTAGTATCATTGAAGTGTTATAGATGCTTAATATTATGTTATAGGAAGATAATAAACATAAAGAATGCAGTCTGTGCTCATGGTAAACAAATATTGTGTTAATGAAACTCTATAAAGTTGTTTGTTTTATTGATGTGTCAACAATCTTTTTTATACTCAGAAAAAGATTTATATAGAGTTATCAGTTATTTAATACATTTATTTTTATATGGTTTATGTGTTAGTCATGATTAATATTGTTGTGTCAGCAGACGTATTAACACAATAAAGAATGCAGTCTGTGTTCATGGTAAACAAATATTGTGTTAATGAAACACTATAAAGTTGTTTGTTTTATTGATGTGTCAACAATCTTTTTTATATTCAGAAAAATATTTATATAGTGTTATCAGTTATTTAATACATTTATTTTTCTATGGTTTATGTGTTAATCATGCTTAATATTGTTGTGTCAGCATACGTAGTAACACAATACAGATTAACCCATTTAGTTATACATGTTCAATAATGTTATGTTTTACTTTATAAAGTTTTGTTTCTTTATAAGCATTTTATTACTTCTTCTGAATTGTTATACATCATCTACAAATTTACCTATAAATATTTGTAATTTTTTTTTCCACATAGATGGTCCAGCTTATATTGAAGTAGGCGTTCAACGTTTATCTCCAACTAGTGGAAAGAGGTACTATACCCCAGTTGTTGCGGATTCATTGAAACCTGCCAAAGGCATGACATTTCAAACTCACGAAGAAGCTTATGTTTTTTACCACAAATATGCATTGGCTGGTGGTTTTTCTGTCCGTAAAGCTACGGGATACACTCCTAAAGGTGTTACGAGGTCTAAATACTATGTATGTTCCAAAGAAGGTATGAATTATGGCAAGGTCGTTGATACATTAGATGGTATTCAAGGTGCTGATGTTGACGTCGATGCGGTTGTACGAGACATCATGTTCTCAACTGAGTACACTGTTAACAAGCTTGTTAAGGACATGGATAAGCTATGCTTGTTTAGGGACAACATAAAGAAGGAGATGTGTGAAGCTGATAAGTTACCCGTAGTTTTGCCGGGTCCCAGACCAAAAGATCGTATGGCTATTTATGCAGGTTCTACACAACCATCTAACACAACTATACGAGTCCCTCTTGGCACTAGATTTAAAGGTTGTGGTCCCGGAAAACGTTTGAAGTCAGCTCGTGAACAAGCAATATCTCAAAGCGGAAAGAAACAAAGAAAATGCTCGAAGTGTGGTGGTGTTGACCATACCGCACGTAATTGTCCGTTTGGTATACAACAGACCTATAATGACAATGCTGGGACTACATCTGCGGACATTTCTCCTCATCAACAGTCCTGATATTCAGTAGTCTCACATATTATCTGTTTCTTATTTTTAAATAACGGGAGTTTGATGACTTTTTATTATTTATGTTATCTGTTTAATATACGGTTCATGTGTTATGTATTGATTTGGATCTGTTTTTTTTCTTTAAACAGTTCAATGCTTTTTTGTAATACCTATATCCTTATCAATCATGACGACGTCTCCACTGTAATTAGCAATACCTATGTTTTGATCAGCCATTTTTACTGTGTCAGACATGATTTAGGTTCAATCATTCATTGTCGCAGGATATAACTTCTAACACATTTACAACATTATGTTAGACATTAGAATGCTTATTTAGATCCACACTTTTTAACAATTCTGGGTATCACCACCTGTTGTGCTAACCAGTTTTTTATTACATCCAGGATGAGCCCCCATTTTTATCTTTATGGGTAACTGGAAAATACAACGTACTTGCTACCTCTAATCTTATTTATATTTTTACTACCAAACAGATGAACAGTTCTGGATTTTAATTCTGTTACCCGTTACCCTATCACTTCATTCCCAATATTTATTTTTTTAATATGTTTTTTTTTCATAACCACTCATGTACAGGTCTGGTCATATTGTTTAATATGTTTTCCCTCAAAAATAATCCAAACAGGCTGACACAATACATTCTCGTACATTCATCTACAACCATCAGGTATGCAATGTTGTCTTATTAGTTGATTTCAGGCGTCTTAAATTGACTTCTTAACAGCGTCTCAAGTTATTTGTCAAACTATACGAAATCTATTCAAATAATATGAAGTTTATAAAACCCATCCTGACACAAATCAACCTCCTACATTGATATTGTGTCAATGCCTCTGACACAATATCATGAACTACCACATACACACAATCCATTTATAAGTTTGATTTTGTGTCAATGTTACTGACACAATATCAGGAACTACTTACCCAATTATGGTTTTAGAAAACCACCTGATCTGTTTTCCTGAATTTTATTAAAACCACAATAACACACTACGAACTTGTACATTCATAAATTTCAAAAAAAATAAAAAAAAATATTTGTGCGCTAGTGTGTCATCAACATTGTGTCAGGCTATTCATCATGAATACATTAAATTTTTTACCCTTATTATTGTTTCACTGTATATGACATTCCTGACATATAGCTAATTCCAAATGGGCCATTAAACACTCACCTTGATGCGTTGATTACAATTTCACAGCAGCCATAATGACACACTACAATCTTGTACATTCATCGTAATCAATTGAAAGTTGTATTGTGTTACATTTGTAACATCATCAATTATGCTTCAGGGTATGTTTTATACCACACATCATCTGTTACACACTACAATCTTCTACCTTGATGTGTTGATTACAATTTCACAGCAGCCATACATTTGGAAGTGCTTGTTACACACTACAATCTTGTACCGTTAGATGATTACAATTTCACAGCAGCCATAATGACACACTACAATCTTCTACATTCACGTCTTCATTGTGTCAGGATTTTTCACATAAACATGTTATGTTAATACCCGGCAACATACTTTTAATATAAATCATCTAATCTAAATACACAAGTTTGCCAAGTAATAACACAATTACATAACATTCATGATAAACACATAATTATTCCAAATCCCAAAACAAAGTTCCACTCCAAAACATAACATAAACACACACCAAAAAAAAAAATAATAGTTGCCATTAGCAAACACAATACATTCTCGTACATTCTCTACATCAAGAACCCGCCAAAAATTAAACATACAGGCAAATATTCATAAGATTAAGGTAAAGCACATTTCTATTTTAAACTCACATTTCACGAGTTCATCACCGCTCGACACATTCACTTCATCTGTTGCATCAAGACCTTTACTTCCAGTTAAAGCAGGATTCTTCTTTATTTCATCTTCTTCAACCTTAGTCCCACCTACCATTGTCGTATCTTCACTTTTTCGAAACCCCCCTGCAACCAAAACAAAATCAAACACAATCGAATGCAGACCCCAAGTCACAGAAACGAGCCCTTTATAATCCTCTCCAGAAATCGAAAATCTCACCGAAATAGCGACCTCCAAATCTCTTGATTGCCTCCATATCCGATTTTCAATTTTCAATTTCTCCGGATTGCATGCGATTGAGGCTGATGTTTGTTCCTGAGAATCCGCCTCATTCACTTCACCCGTCTCTTAATAGAGACGTAAATGTACAAGAATGCCCTTGGAACAAACCCAACTTAATTAGTTACCCCAACTATAAAATTTGTAATCTAAACATTTAATCTTACCCATTAATCTAATCATCTAACGGTTGATAAGCTTTCCTAGTTTTTTTAGGTTTAATGTTTATTTTAGAATAACCCAACTCACCCTATATATATATATATATATATATATATATATATATATATATATATATATATATATATATATATATATGTTATCCGAAAAGACCTTATTTTTTGTAGTGACGGTGAAACAAAGGGATCAAATAACTAACAAGAAATCCGGATATAAACAACTAACTTTTAGGACCATTAGAATAGAAAGAGATTGACGTCCACCCTGCAAATAATATCAAATAGTTATTTTGTTATGTTCTCGAGTCGAGTTTTAGTTATTTTTCATTTGTTTGCTGTTTCAATAAACCGTATGATAGAAGAAAATATTCACACAAAGAAAGAATCAAAGGTATATACTACGAGTCGACAAACGATATGATGAGATGAAATCCGTAATTAATTTGCCAAATTTGAGAAAAAAAAATATAAATGACGTATATATATATATATATATAGAGTTGGGGTAAAATTACATCAACCAAAATCCCTACATCATCTACATCAAACCCATTTTTTCAAAAAAAAAAACACTTTCTGTTAAAAATTTTTTTTTAAAAACATCATAAGTCAAATCGATATATCTTCTTTCTGGAAAACCTTTTTTTTTTATTTTTATGACTTTTTTATTATTTAAAAAAAAAACGCTAAAAAAATACAAAAAATAAAAAAATAAAAAAAATAAATTTTTTTTTTTAAAAAATGTGTGTTTTGGTGCGTCTAGAAGAATGGTGTTTTTAGAAAAAAAATTAATTAACAAAAAAGTTTTTTTTTGTTGTTTTTTTGAAGAAAAAAAAAACCGAAAAAAAACACCAAAAAAAAAACACCACAAAAATTAAAAAAAAAGAGTGTTCTAGAAAGCTAACATAGCGATTAGAGGTATAGTGTTTTCAAAAAAAAAAAAAATTTGTTAGGGAGTGTTTTTTGGTGTTTTTTGTGGAAAAGAAGGTTGATGTAGTGATGTAGGGAATTTGGTTGATGTAGCCTAACTCTCCTCTATATATATATATATATATATATATATATATATATATATATATATATATATATATATCAAATTAACACACCAATATATAATACATTCGATCGTCCATGGGCTTCTTATTCAATTATTACACACACTAGAATAACCATCATTAACACGTACAATCGATGTAGCCAACTTACAAGATATATAATTATGAAATATCTATATATATCAACAATATTAACAATCATCATATCACACTTTATTATCAACCAACCATTAAACCAACTATAATACTAGTAAAGATAGCAAACCAACAAACGAAACCATCTCTTCCACTAGAGAGTACTGCCATTTGTGGTGGCGGTGGCGAATCCCTCAGGGTGGGAACATAATTAGGATCAATTGTCACGGTGAGATTAGGAAGTATGTCTGGCAAGGTAGTTGTGGGTGGGTCTATAACTTTGGGAATCAAATTGCCTAACTCGCCTGGAACGGTGACCAGCTTACGATGATATTCTTCACTACTGCATGTACTTTTAGAATTGTAATTACACAAATATTAAAAGAGTATATATAATAATAGAAACCAAGTAAGTTATCGTACCGAGAGTGAGGAAAGAGGTGGTCATCTGCTGCGTAAGAATTAGGGCATACGAGAAGAATAATAGCCAGGAAGAAAACCATTGATAATTCAGCCATTTTTTTGTGCTCGAGGGATGAACTGCATGTGTGATGGATGAGATTAATTAGTATATGGAGAACATTATATGGTTACGTTTTTTGGAAGTGATAAGCAAGTTGCCGGGACCTAGAGTAAGCTCTACCACTTAAGCTTGATGTATCAATATGGTTTTTGGTTTTGGAATAAAAGTTATTTAAAAGAAAAAAATAAAAAAATAATATAGTTTTATGAAAATACCCTTGGTTTTGAATTAGTTTTTAACAGCAGTTAGTGATACGAATCAAAATGACATAAAATACAAACGTGAGAAAAGCTGAGAAGAAAAAAACTTTTTTTGTACTGAAATGACTAAAACTTATAAATCCCAACGACGAAAATGACAATTAACTTCTTATTTTTCTTAAACCTAAAAACCATTTTAGTTTTGGTTGGTTTTGAAAAAAAAACAAGCAACGGACGTTTTTTTAGAGAAAATAAAGTGGAGGAGCAATCTTGGCAAAATGAAAAAAAAACAATAAAACACCAAATCAAATGATCGATCGACATAAACCGCAAGAAAAACTAAACCCTAATTCCTAAATCACGAACAACAAGCATCGGAGTTTCTGTTCAATCGCCGGAGGAATCGTCGGAGTTTTGTCCCCGTAAGCATTCCGTTCATCAAATCTGTATGTTCATTTAGTTCGAATCTCGTTAGATTGTTGGATTTTTCCGGCAATTACGCGTTGATTGTACGTGTTTCCCTTGAAGAGTTGATACACCTGCAGGATTCGGAGATCTGTTCCCGTTCGTCGTTTCAATTAGTTAGGGTTAGCAATTTTGGACGGAGAAATTAATTCATTCATTCATTAATACCATCTAGAGTTAATCGTATATTTTCCTCTAGTATGGAGTAAACCGGTTTGCTTTGGATTATGTATATAGAACAAGTGGGGCGACCCGCGCTTCGCCGCGGAGCCGTCCCGTTTTTTTTAGCTAAATAAACGAAGACAATGAAGAAGCTAACCCTATTTGTTTTGTGATGCAGCACGCAAAAAAAAAAACGCTTTGCAGATTGAGGCAGTTGTCGAAGAGCAAAAGAAAGTTAAAAACGATACTACCACTGAATCGGATTTCTTCTAATATAGTTTTAGAAGTAATGACAATGTAATAATTTAAAGTCATGCATGTTTATATTGGTGGCTATGTAAAGGCGAAGCCAAGAAATTGTATCCTGTAATGCAAAAACATGATAGCCAAAAGCATTTAAATCTATATATCTAAAGCAACATGAAACAAAGCAGCTGACTTTTTAAAGTCAAACAGACTCAGACCTATAAAATAAACCTTTGAGAAACCTGTATAAAGTACCTCTAATTGAAAGGTATAACCCATTTTTGAATCTGGATATGGTCTTAATTTGCAACTGCACCTGTAAGATCACAACCTACAATATAATTTCAAGCCCATTAGAAAAAAAAAGGCATCTAATTCTTACAATGAAACCAACAACCTCCTTCTTATGTCCATCTCATGTTACATAGCTGATGTGAAAACTCAAACTGTCCAAAAATAATGCCAACCTCAAATTGTAAAAAATGTTTAACCACAATATAGAACATGCACTTAATATTCAACCCACCCAATCCTAACTTAAAATTGCGAGGGATAGCATGCTACCTGTTGACAAAAAAAGTGATAGGTCAAAGCATTAGTTAGTAATTGAGACTGATTATGTATACCTGTTGCTGGGAATAGTTTTTTTTGATGCTGTTGTTTTCTGCTTCATTCGTGTTCAGTTTCTTATCATCTTTGTGACCTGCTGATGTCAAGAGTGGTGGTGTTGCATACATTTTAACAACAAAAAATCATAATCACAAACAAAAATTTAGACCCGTTTACCAGCGATTAGTACAAACCATGCATGCGGAATCACCAACTAACAAAAAATAAAAGAATTAGTTATATATAAAGTGGATTGAAACTAAATGGTTAATGTCCAAGTCTTACACTAACAAAGGCAAAATCGACAGAATATGATTCCAAGGCCTCCTTTCAAAAATTTACCAAGGATTTTGGTTCTTTCAATATGAATATTTTGAGCATAAGTAACCTAGGAATCATAATCAGTCTATAGCAGCTAGAAATTGAATATGTACATCATCATATACGAACCTTAGGTAATATACAACGCAAATCAATTTCCATGATCAGTTTCACTATGACCACACCAACAAAGAACAAAACATCAAATTTTTACAGAGGTCATAAATACTAATGAAACTAACAATTTACAACAGGAAAAGGAACAACAGAGCAGGAATGATAAACACATACCAACAGAGATCGAAGAAGAATAGGCACACGTACCTGCAAGGAAAAAATGGACAAAATCAACACCGAGTTAACCAAAATATTACAGCATATACAGTGAGTAACAACCCTCTAAACCCATTCAATTAAGATGAACATGAACCTGATGATCTGGATGCCCAGGAATTTCCTAAACAAAAAGAGGAACAATGAAGTTAGAACCTTATATCATCACAACCTCTAATTGAGGTAAATTGCTTTAAAAATAAAATTTAGCCATCTTTCAACCCATTTAACCTAGTCAACCTCATTCCAATATATACCTTTCAAAATCATATATAACCTGCATTATAGCCAATAATAATACAACTACATAAATGGTTAAACACCTACAGATCTCAAGCTAATGAACACAATTAAGCGATTTAATTCTAAATTCAGAAAGCTCAGATTAAAAATATGATCACAGCCTCGAATAAACAGACTCGGATAGAAAATGGACAATTAACATTAGATCTTCAATGCCATGAAGGCTCAAATCTTAAAATTGTTCAGACCATAAGAAAGTACCAGATTTAAATATTGAATCTATATTGTAGTGTAAGCTCAGATTGGTAAACACATTGTGAGTTAGATCGGCAAAACCATAATGGCCCCAAATCTTAAAAACCGACATGACAGCGACCTCGGATTAGGGCCACATCGCCGCCCACCATAGCACAACGTGGCGGCAACAACGGAGATCACCAACCCACAAACGACGCAACAGATCCCTTCCAAAGAAGCAAACAACTCTGGAAACCTACAACCTGTGGAAAAGGAAATGGAAGAAAAAAACAACACAAAAATAATTTGAGGTTTCATGTATGATAAATCAACCATATACAGATCATGTACGATACATATCCATATTCAAATGTAACACATGACTTAGCAAAACGAAAAATATACAGCCTCACATTCACCATGGGTATAATACAACCAACTCTATAGGGTCAAATAACTCCACAGAGGTTCAAAGCCTCATATAAACCACATGTATGACACAAATAACTCGACAGAGGTTTAAAAGTTGCACATCCATTTCAAAATAACCCAAACCCGTTTTGTAGACCAATATTTAGAAATATTCAACATCAGGACGCAATCGGATATGTTGGTGGGTTTTACGCCATTGAATGAAATCATCATTATGTTAGAGCCACAAACACAAACATGGATCTAAATTATCAACTAAATACCCCCAAAATATATAATAAATCATGAAGATAAGCTACACCAAAACCAACCTAAAGAAAATCCCAATTGACATCGATCAATATTATGTTCATCAGCAAAAGACCTGTTGCCACCAGAACTGAAACATCAAAAAAAAAAGCGGTGTTCTTCAAATTAGGGCAAAATGGATAACACAATTTACATAGAAAATACAGATTAAAGTAAATACTTCCTTCGAAAAAGCTTTAAATCTATGTTGCAATAACATAAACGGCACCAATTAAACGTGATATCAGAATCGATTAAGTAGAAGACCGGAATTTTAATTTCGAGCTTACAAACTTAATCAAGAAAGAGAGAAGAAGCGGCAGCAATTGTTCCCTACGGACACCTCTCGCCCTTCAAATCGTCAACAAAAAGCAAGCCTGAAACAAAGAAGGAGATGATTTAGGGTTTATAGCGACCACATGGAGAGCAAGCAAAAGTGAAACAGAAAAGGTACACGTAGATGTTGTCTTTTATCACATACATAGTGCACACCAAAACTTGTACCTTCACCTCAGCCCTGTGAACCTCGAAACCCTAGCCGCCGTTGACATAGCCGTCGATGACCATCGGGTGGTCGGAACTTCGAACGCGGCTCGGCCATCGTCACGGTTGATTTTTTAGGTTTATCGACGGCAGAAAAGCGGGAGACCAGAGCGCAGCCGTCATCGGTGGTGAAAACCCTAAATGGGTCGGCGACTGCCATCGCGTTTGTGGTCCGATTCGCACGCCAATGAGAATATCGTTGACAACAATCGGAGTGAGGCGTGAAGAATGTCAGCCGACGTTGGCGGTGACTAAATCTCCGGCAGGGAGGAGAGAGAGGCATGGTTTGTGTCTTCTAGGGTTTTTAACGGAAGAAAGGAAAAGGGAGAGGGGGAGCAGGTATGGCCGTATGGGTATGCTTTGACCGGCTTCTTTTCCTGATTTTCCGGTGAACATATCTTTGCTCCTACCAAATAACCCTCAAAGTTGATTAAAATTACAATCATGCCACGCCAAGAGTTGGTGCTTCATAGACTTGTACATTATGTTTTAAAAATGGTACCATAAGTTACCTTATGTTAATATAGGGTAATGCTTATAATACTTTATTCATAAAAATCTATATCTATATTTATATTTATATTTATACTATATAATAAATAAAAAATTTTGTCATACTTTATTTAAAAGTTTTGTCATACATTAATTAGTAAAAAATGACATTTGTCATCACCATAAAATTTTGGATTAAGTCAAAATTTTAATATGTAATTATTTAAATACTAAATTTCCATATTAGGGCTTATTTGGTTTAAACTTTTAATAAGTAATTATCAAATAAGTAATTAATCAAATATAAATTTTTTATATTAAGGTTAGTAATTATCCAAATACTAATTTTTAATATTAATATTTATATTTTTATCAAGATAATAATTTTATTGCATATATATTATATTTTATTAAAATACTATATTATATCACATACTCTAATAATTTAACATAATGTTTATAATACTTTATTCATAAATTAATTAAATATTATAGATGTAATATAAAATATTTTATTATATTTGATTTTATAACTCTTTTTACTTTAACTAAGTTTAAATTCAAATTTACCAAGTATTTCATTTCAATATAATAAACAAAACCCTTAGTTCCAATGACCGATTTTTTTTAACTGCAAACATTCGGTTACCCGGGGGTCTCATCATGACAAACGATGTTACCCACGACACGTTACGACCGCTGTTCGTGCGAGTAACCAAGACCCTCTATGTTACACATCCATCGCAGAGGAAACTCACCGCCTAAATGCCCACTGTCGTAAAACCTCTGACCCACTATAACTATTGAGAAATCTTTAGATAGTTATAAAAATACATAATTGTAAAACAGATATACGATCTTACTACTGCATGCTTTGATCAATGTAATGAACACGAGATGTACATAATAGAATTCTTATTGATCACTTGGAGATACAAAGAAGACTCTCTCTAGTTTCTCTCTTTAGAACACACACAGAAAGTGTAAAAATGACAGAACTAACTGAACTCTCTCTAACACAAACTATTTATAGTCACTTACTTTCTGGCCGGCGTACCACCTGCGGACCATTTGGTACGCACGTACCATCTGATATGGCTGACCATCTGGTACGACTAGTGACTATATTGACTCGCACATACGCTCTAGATTAGATACAATACACAAGACACACGTTAGCATAGGAATATGCTCTAACAAACTCCCCCTTAACGTGTAGTGTATCTTGCTATCTATCTATCTAACAAAACTTCAGTCTTCAATCTTCAGCATCACTGCGTCTAATCTTCAACTTGAAATCTTGTCAGAAATAGAGCTTGCATGGCTGGATCAGTCTTGAACAGTCTTTGAACTTCAAGATCCACTTGTGAAAGATATAACAAACTTCCCCTTTCACCATGCTTGAGTCTTGTCACACAGATAACCTGCAATTTCAGAAGACAGAAACGCGGCTTTCTTTTTTCTTTATGAAAAATTAATTTAATCTTGGTGCAAAACTTCTCTTCGAGAATCCAAGATATAGTTTTGAAATTTTGATTTCATATCAAGTATCGATCGGTCGAAAACAAGTAAGAAACAAAATCTTTTTTGCTTTTTGAAACTTTATATCAAAACACACCGAAAATCTTTTTGATTTTTCTAAGTTTATGCTAAAACACACCTAAAATCTTTTTGAATCTTTCAGATATGCAATATAAATGCAATACAGAAATGAAATACTGAATCACACACTATTTTTTTCTTTTGCGAGAAAGATCACAACTTGGGATCATATTGGTCATGACATGCTGAACTACACTTCAATTTCAATTACTTCAGCACACAAGTCATGTCGATTGCTGGTATAATTTATCCATCTTAAACTCAGGCATGTATACACAGTGACTTCTCATTTCTCTTTTTCACACATCTTTTCTTGATATATCATGAGATATGCATCAAGATGTTGTCCACATGGTCAAGCATTATTATTTAATGTGTTTATCACATCTGAATACTTTCTGATTTAATGTCGAGCCTACTAAGCACATCAAGCAAAGATCTTATGGCTTTTTCATCTAATTTATTCATGACCAAGACACGTAAGCCAATGTACCATCATTTCCCAAATATGTCGGATCAATTTCTCATTTTTCAATGTTTTTGTATTTTTCTGTTTTTCAATGTTTTTGCATTTTTTCCATTTTCTCCCCCTTAAAATGAAAACTCTATTTTTGGATTTTCATTTTAACAAAAACACAAAGACACTATTTTTGGTTTTTCAATTTTCTCCCCTTAAACTACATACGAAATGTAAAATAAAGAAAATTGATCAATCGATACTGATACCTTTTAGTTTTTAGCTTTCAGAAAAATTCAGTTTGAAATTTGATATTTCTTGAAATTTAAGTTAAATCAACAGAATACTTCTCCATCAGCAACTTCGCAATTACCGATAGGTCTTCTAAAAGTACCTACACACTGGTCAAACACATTAGTTTATAAATGACCCGAAGCGAATCGCTTCTGGTCGACCTGTATCTTGGTTTCCTTTCGAAACCACTTTAGGTTTCCAAATTTGTTGTTTTGGTAAATCAGTATCTGATGAACCATTCACATTCGATTGTGACGAACAACCTTCATATGGAATATTTTGAAAAAGAGGAATAAATCTTCCTTGAGTTTTAAAAAATGTAGGTTGTGAATATTCATCAAATACTCTGCCATATTCGTCAATGAATCGCTGTTTGGCAGATTTACCAACATGTGGAACCTTTCCACTTTTTAATGTAGAAGCAGCGGAAACCGGACAATCTTGTGCCATATGCCCCTTTTGTCGGCAATTATAACACAAGCGATTGTTTACATTTCGCCTTTTGGAAATCTGCAAAGCTTCACAAATAGTAATATCTCCAAAATGATTATAAAAGGAATCAGTTACCTGATATCGATGATCATGAACCCATTTGAATGTCGGGCTCTTTAGAGTATTATTTGAATCTCCAGAAGAAAATTTAGCAGTTTGTTTCATCTTACTCTTTGGAGCATTAGCAAATTTGATAAAACCTTAGCTATTTTCCGAGAATCCACACAGTGAAGTGGAAACTTCGTATCAGAAAATATTTGATCTGAGCCTTTGAGTTTATAAAATCGCTCCGGTTGAACCTTTTTCAGCATGAAAAATCTCTTTCTTCACTTGATTCATACTGATTTTCTTCAAATTTTGTTGTTGTTGAATCTTAGAAACATTCACTTTAACCTGTTTCTTTTGAAATCCCAAACCTGTATGTTTTCCAGAAGCCTTCTCTTCTGAACCAGATGTTTTATGCCCGGTCTTTGCAAGACGAGAGAACTCTGCTTTGATCTTGGTAATATCCATAGGAGAACCAACAATAGTTTCAACAATATCAGTTGTTGAACTTGCAAATTTCTCTTTGCCAGTAGATGAAGAACCAAACACAACCTTTGTAACTTCAGAATTTTCAGCATCCTTGCCTTTGTTCGCTTTCTTTTCTTCAACTGATTTGGAATCAACAAACTCAGAATAGTCACCAGTCTCAACCTTTTCTTTCAAATCATGAATTCCTTCTTTGAGACTTCCTGGTGGTGACACAATTTTATTGAACATCTTCTCAAAGTTGTCATCTTTGACCAAGAAACTTGTAAAAGATTGTGAATTAGTAACATTGTTCAAAAGTCGTTTTGAATCAATGACTTCTACTTTCAGATCAGAAATCTTTTGTTGAGCTTCAGCCAACTCCTTTTCGGTTGCAATCAGCTTCTTTGCCACTTTATGAGTTTCATACTTTTGTAATCTTAACTCATCTAGTCCAGCCCACAATTCCTTCTGCAGCTTATCTTCATTTCTTTTCTGAATTTCTAAATTTGCATTTGCAACTTGTTCACTCTAACCAACTCCATCTTCTCAGCAAGTAACTTTTCCATATCAAGCTGATAGGATTGAATCTTAATAGCTTGGTCATCAGAAAGTTTCATAAGCGTATCAAGTCTGGACTTTGATTTGTCAAAAAGATTTTGAAAATCATTTGCTGTATCTGCAGCATCATCATTCCATTTGTTCGCTTCTTGAACTAATGCAGCATTTTCTTCAGATAACTTTGTAACTTTCTGTTCAAACTCCTGTTTAACACTTTGAAATTTTGATTCTTTCTTAACAACCTTTGCTTGAAAATCTGAAAACTTTTCTTTCTGAGAAGAGAATTCTTGAATTAGATCTTCTAACTTTTGTTGTTCATTTGCCAATTCTTCTATCATTCTTTTATTTTCCTCAATCAACAACCCATTTTCCTTTATCAATCCTTGAATCTTCTTGTCTTTCTGAGAACAAAACTCACAAACAGATTCATACCCACTATTTCCAGAACCACTTATTTCAGATTCAGAATCAGTTACTTTTACTTCATCATCACTATGAACAACTTGAGCAATCAGAGCACGAAATACAGACTCATCATCAAGTTCATCAGCAACCCAATCATAATTTACATGCCAGGGTTTTGATGCAGAAGTAATAGCAGTTAAAGCAATTGGTTGAGAATCATGAGAAGTTCGTCCCCAATTATATTGTTTATCAACTTGAGAAACTAAAGCTGTTGGAGGCTTTGATGAAGATGCATTTGTTTTTGAACATTCACGAGCAAAATTTCCAAAAGTAGAACATTTAAAACATTTTGCCTTTGATTTATCTATTCCAACCTTGCCATCCGGATTTAAACTTTGATATCATGTCTTCTTTTTGAATCTAGCTTTTAACTCTTTGAGCTAACATCGCCAGTTGCCAATTGATATCCATTTGCTCAAGATTATCAGGATCAATCTGATCAAAATCTTCTTCAATCAGATTAGATGTTGTCAAACCACCATTCAGTAATCCATAATAAGAAGATAATAAAGCAGAAATTAATGCCAAATGTTCATCAGGTGTTTTTGCTGAAAATGAAGTCTGACTTGAATGATTTGGAATAGTGAAGTTACATCCTCTTGACGAATTTCCAGAATTTCCTGAACCATGACCAGCAACAAAAGCTGTTTGAGGTGGATTTGATGAATCAACACCAAATGATTTAGACTTCGCATTGATACTTGTAGAATTTTGACCATGATACAATTCAGGATTTTGTAATTGAGCAGTTGACTTGTTTGATGTCATCATTTCCATTTCCATAGTATGAAGCTTTCCAGTTAAATCATGAAATGATAATTCAGAATATTCTTTGTCATGGGTAAGCAATAACACATAACTTTCCCACTTTTCCGGTAATGCTTCCATCAATTTCTCCTTCAATTCCTCCTCGGTCTTTTCAATTTTAACCACTTTCATTTCACTAATCAGATGTGAAAACCTTGAAACAAGAGCAGAAATATTTTCTTTTTCATATTGTTGAAAGTTTTCAAATTCCTTGTTCAACACTTTTCGTCTACTCTTCTTGTATTGGTCATTGCCTTCACATCGAGCAGATAAAGCATCCCACGACTGTTTAGCTTTCTTGCAAGTACTGAATTGATGCAACAACTCAGTAGGTAAAGCCATGGTAAGATAACCATAAACTTTTTGTTCAAGCTCATAACTTTTTCTTTCATCCTTATCAAAATCTTGAATTTCTTTATACTCTCCATCTTCAGTTGGACGTACATACAACGTTCGAATCGGAATCCACAAATCAATATCATTTGTGCTGATGTATGTAGAAAAACGTTGCTTCCAATTTTGATAATCTTCCAACTTTAACAGCTTAGGAACTTTCTGACTTGTTCCTATTTCATTATCAAAATTAAGCATAGCTTGTACCGTGCTTTGCATAGCCGCAAACGCTTGAAAATCAGACATTTTTCATCGAAAATGATACTTTAAAAACTTCGAACTCAAAAACGAAAGTCTTCCAAGTGGATTTTGGATGTCAAAACGGAGGGTACTGGCCGTTAGGCAATAAACGTCTAGATCTCGTCGAGACGGTCGTTTTGGCTAGTATTGGGTTCCGTAACTCTTAACGGTTCTCAAGTTACGTCAGTTTTAGTAAACACATGTATTCTGCTAGCGTACCAAAACAATCTCAGCGGACCAAATTTGTACTCAACGAACCAGTTTCGGACCAAATTAACCAACGAACAGAAACGGACAAGATTATCTCAGCGTATCAGATTTGGTTCGGCGGACCAAAATGGTACGGCGGATCAGAAAATAACCGCCACGGACCAACTTGAAGATTGCCTTGCGTACCAGTTTCAACGAACCAGAATCTGATTGAAGATTGCCATGCGGACCAGTTGGGTACCAGGGACGTACCAGATTTTCTTCGAGCGTACCAACGACGTTCGAAGCTGATTTCAATTGATTTTCGCTAATTTTGACTTTTTGAACTGGAATTTGATTCAGTAATGTGCGAAAACTCACTATAAACACTCAGAAATCATTTTTAGCTACAGAAACACTTGGAATTGGAAGAATTTGATGAAAAACCTAATAAACCCAAACTTTCTCTCTCTAAAAATCCGAAAACCGATAAAAAACACAGCAGTAGAGCAACCAAATGCTCTGATACCACTTGTAAAATCGAGATACGATCTTACTACTGCATGCTTTGATCAATGTAATGAACACGAGATATAAATAAGAGAATTCTTATTGATCACTTGAAGATACAAAGAAGACTCTCTCTAGTTTCTCTCTTTAGAACACACACAGAAAGTGTAGAAATGACAGAACTAACTGAACTCTCTCTGACACAAACTATTTAAGGAGCGTTTGGTATGATGGAATTCGTGGTAATTCATTGGAATTGGAATTCGAATTACATTTCATAATGTGTTTGGTTCGCGAAATTTAGTGGAATTGAAATTTGAATTCCATATTTAATGTGTTTGGTTAATAAGGGAATTGGAATTGGAATTTCATTAGATTCCATCAAATTCCTTCATTCAATGGATTTCACATTCCTTCCACACCGAAGACAACTACCCGACTGGACCCGACCCGTGGACCGAACCGATCGGACCTGACCAGACCCGAAACCCGGACCGACCGACCCGATCCGACCCCCGAACTGGACTGACCGGACCTGACGGACCGGACCCGATCCCCAGACCCGAACCTGGACCGGACTCCCGGACCAGCCAGACCCCCGACCGGACCCATCCCGACCCCCGGACCCCACCCGACCCCGGACCGAATCGACCAGACCCCCGGACCGGACCGGACCCCACCTGACCCCGGACCGACCGGACCCCACCCGACCGGACTCCGAACCCGACCCGACCCGACCCCCGACCCGGACCGGACCAACCGGACCCCACCCAACCCGGACCGGATCGACCGGACCCCCGAACCCCGACTGGACCCCCGAACCCGACCGGACCGGACCCCACCCGACCCCGGATCGGACAGACCGGACCCCCGAACCCGACCGTACCCCCGGACCGACCGGGCCGAGCGATCAAACCAGACCCCGGACCCGAACCCCGGACCGGACTCCCGGACCGACCGAGCCCGAGCGATCGAAACCGACCTCCGGTCCCCGCTGACCGGACCCGAACCCCGAACCGGACCGCCGACCGCACCGGACCCCCGAACCGGACCGGACCCTGGACCCGACACCTAGACAGACCGACCTGGTCCGGTTCGTTCGGTCCGTTCGGGGGTCAGGTTCGGTCTGGGGGTCGGGTTCAGGGGTCCGGTCCAGTCGGTCCGGGTGTCGGGTTCGGTCGGTCCGGTTCGGTCCGGGGTCGGGTCGGGTTCGGTTGGTCCGGGTAGGTCGGGTCAGGTCCGGGGTTCAGGTCGCATCGGTTCGGGGGTCGGGTCGGGGTTCAGTTGATCCGGGTGTCGAGTCGGGTCAGTTCGGGGGTCGGGTCCGGTCGGTTCGGGGTCGGGTCGGGCCGGGTCTGGTCTAGGGGTCGGGTCCGGTCGATCTGGGGGTCGGGTCCGGTCGGCCTGGGGGTCTACTCGGGTCCGGTCGGTCTGGGGTCTGGTCGGGTCGGACTAGTCCGTGAGACGGGTCCAGTCGTGGTTTTTATTGAATTTTAATCCTAAAATTTAAATTCAATTCCTTTGGATTCCAATTCCTTTAAATTTCAATTCCTTCAAATTCCAATTCCTTTGAATTCCAATTACTTTGAATTCCAATTCCTTTGAATTCCAATTCCAATCCAATTCCAATTCAAATTCCGTGAACCAAACGCCCCCTTATAGTCACTTACTTTCTGGCCGACGTACCACCTGCGGACCATTTGGTACGCACGTACCATCTGGTACGACCAGTGACTATATTAACTCGCACAGACGCTCTAGATTAGATACTATACACGAGACACACGTTAGCACAGGAATATACTCTAACAATAATTATCCTAGATTATGATTGTATTTATAGTTTTTTTTTTTAAACTCACCCGTGTTACACACGGAGATAAAAAAAAAACTAGTATATAATATGTATAAGATAAGATAAGATAAGAAATAAGGTTTTATAGATATATTACTTTAATTAATTTGATATATCTTAAAAGTTAGAAAATCAAGTGACATTAAATTAAAAAAAAAAAAAAAAGAAAAGAATCAAAGATAATCATGGTGATTAACAGACGCATCAAACGGCGTTCTTGATCTATTTGTCGTTCGGCCGGTGTAAACACATCTTCCACTTTTAGGGTTTCAGACCTGATCCAAGTATCTCTCAAATCGTTAGGGTTTTGTGCGCTGGTACATGTGTTCTTCAACCTTCTCTCGTAGATTCGGAAAATGGTGAATGATCCTGAACAAATAAATCAACAACAAGACCTCGTAGGTTCGTATTTCTTGGAGTTATGGAGATTAAAGTCCAAAAGTGCAGCTGTTTCATTTGCGAAACACTTTGAAGACGAAGAACTAGAAGAAGAGGGGGAAGATGTTCCCACAGAACTCGACACTTTGAACAGTTCCGGCGGGTTCTCGATTGTCTTGCGAGATAAGCTATCGGTTCAGTATCCGAGCGTCAACTTACATGGCCACGATGTGGGCGTTGTTCAGGCTAATTGCCCCGCTCCTGTCAAGCGTCTTGTTTACTATTTTGAGATGCATGTTAAGAATGCCGGCGCCAAAGGTCATGTTGCTATTGGATTCACCACCGAGGGTTTCAATATGCGCAGACAACCTGGGTATGTATGCACTAACTGATTGATTATACTTGGTGTATTTTTATAATGTTAGGTCATTTGGAGTAGATATTGTTTGTAATATATACTTTGTTCAATAATGATAATTATTTATGCTTCAGACCGTAGTAGTTATTTTGATAAGAATTCACATGTGGTGTTGGAGTCAAATAGGTGAGAATTGCATGCATCATGAGACCCTTGATTTTCTAGGCAAAATTTAGTACAAATTGACATGAGTGAGTAGAAGACTACATGAGAATTATCTTATGGGTACACTGAAATGGAAATATTATCCATCTCCCCAATGTCCCTGTGTTACCTCTCATTTTTTACTTGTGGGGATGTGTTTTGAAATCCAACACGAAAACAATACAATTTAATCTTCAGTAATGAAGTTGATTAAAAGTACATATTACTATATGGCAACTTGATGATTATATGTGAGTGTAAATTGGTTGCAGTAGTTTTGGGTTCTAACTTCTAAGAAAGGACTTACAAGAATTTAGCTTACAACTAGATATTGATCCTTTGAATGGGATATGGTCTTTGAGGTTATTGGAAGTGCCATGATACTAGATAGTTAAAGGCTCAAGGCGCTCAAAAAGCAAATGCTTGAGACAAGCAAGTTTCACATTCAGTCCAGGTCACTTTTAGCTGTTTTAGATTTCTTTTCGGATGGTTTAGACTGGTTTTTGGCTGGTTCAGATCGTCTGTAACTACTTTTGGCCTGTTTAAACAGGTTTTTGGCTTTTTTGCCGATTGAGGCCAGTTTTTTCCTGGTTTAGTGCACCTTTGCTTCTTGCTGCACTCAGGGAGATTTTGCCGTGCCTTGCCTTGCCTGGGTGCCTAGGGGCATACCCTTGGTGCTTTTAACTACATAGCCATGTAGCATTATTCATTCATCCAACAGGACAGAGAAAGAAAATTTATTCTCCATGTGCTTAGAAAAAGCTTTTTTGAACATGGTATTGTGTGACAGGTGGGAAGCAAACAGTTACGGATATCATGGGGATGATGGGCTGCTTTACCGTGGACAAGGAAAAGGAGAGGCTTTTGGTCCAACTTATACCACCGGTGATACAGTTGGTGGTGGTATTAACTATGCTTCAAACAAGTTATTTTTCACGTAAGTTTGTTTTCTAGTCTTCATATTACAGTCTTTTAGAAATTTAACCGGAACATGTGTGTGCTGTTGATGCCAGGAAGAATGGCCAAGTTGTTGGAACAGTAGATAAAGATGTAAAAGGTCGTTTATACCCTACTATCGCTGTTCACAGTCAGAATGAGGAGTAAGTTTGTGCTTTCTTATCTGGTCCTAAATGTCTTTGAGCTTTAGCCATAGTTTAGTATATATCCACTGGTTATTTTTTCTTTTGTCAATCCTGCCCGGACTAAATTTAAAATCTGCTAGTCAAATTGATGGGTAAGGTTAAATGTATTGATGTGTACAGATGTCACTGGATATATGTTTTTGTTTTGAACACATGGAGATGTTGTTGGGATATTGGGTTTTTCTATAGCAGTTTTTATTGTGTTGCAGGGTCAGTGTTAACTTCGGGAAAGATCCATTTCTTTTTGACACTAAGGTAATTTGTGATATTCAATATTCTTCCAACTTTGACTATTGTGTTTGTATGTGGTTTAGATTGCTTGACTTTCTAAATTGCCTTCCAAGTATTAATTTGTTTTATGCAGTAATTTATTATCATCTCATGGTGAGCAACTTTGTCTGGCTGGCTTCAAATTTTATATTTTAGTACATAACTTATCTGCTATTTTTTCTGGCTGGTAGATAAGATAAACATAGTTGATCACTTTATTTCCTAGAATTTTAGGCCTGCTGCAATGATAGCTTGTCCCATATTCACATTCAGAGAGCTAAGGAGAGTAGACTGCTAAGTTATTTTGAATAATGACAAGTACTAACAGAGAGAACAAGATAAAGCTCAAAACTGCATTCAAATGGTTATCCTCAAAGAGAAGGGTCATTTAAGTAAATATCTTGTGCAGAGTTTGTACTTTGTAGTCAGACTCAGATGTCAAACATACTGTATAAATACGTTTAACACTTACGGATTGTATATCATCGCAGTTGATACAATATTTTGGTTATCTTAATTCTACCATCACTATTTGTTACATTCCCATTTACAAGATTTTTCAATCCTATACAAGCTGGATTCTTTTTTTAACCTTGAGAACATACACAATATAATGCACTACCCATGAGATAAAAGAGTTCCAAAATATGAGAAGAAATGAAGCATAGAACGGAAAACAAGGATATGTCATATATAAGTAAAATAATCTCACCGAAGTTCTTTTTTCATCTATCATCCGAGGAATTTATCTTAATCAGCTCATTAAATGGCGCAAGAGAACATCATAGGATGTTACGCAGTACATATCTGTTATTTACAAAAGTTCCTCTACTACATTTGTCAGTGGCTTTGTTCCTCCTTTTCGAAGATTTTATCTTTTGTATCTAATAATTACTTTGTCACAGTTCTATTTGTGCTTTTGAACGTTAGTTTGCACTAGTATTATGACAATTATTGTCAAGCCATCTGTCTTTAAGGTAGTAGGTAACAGGGAATGTCAATTCTTCACCTCCTTTAACTACCTTATTTGTTGTGAAATTGATAAAATCTGGAAGTTTGAATATGTGAACTGGCCTCGAATCAGTTGAAGTTTTTCTTCTTCCAGAAAAACTGAGAAGTTAGTGTAGAGCAGTCGATATCTTTTCAGACGAAAATAGGATAATAGGTTTCTTGGGACATGAAAGATGGACATCCTGCATGAAATAGCTTTGCTTTGATAAAAATATATTTGACAAAAAAAAACTATGTAGATCTTGCTGTTGGATATACATGGTTTGACTGTTTGTGTACAACTGAAGTCATATGTTGTTGCATGTACACCCTTTCTAATTTTTTGAACTATTTATTAAATAATGATGTTTAATGTTGTCACATTTTTTGTGATGGTATTGGTGAAAAGGCATATGAAGCAACGGAAAGGGCAAGGCAGCATGTGTTAATCGAAAGTATGAGTATACCACAGGAAGAAAGTTATGGGTACGTATATTACTAGATTTTGTTTCCATAGAATTAAGTTTGATTTATATGAACTATTGAAGTGGAACTTTTGTCTACTCTAAACTATCCCGACCTCACTTTGCACATACTACATTATAATTTTTTCCGTCATTCTGTGAACCTATATTCATTCAGTAATGATTTAATGGGCCATGTGTAGGGGACCTTCTCATATTCCTCCAAATTCATCAACTCATATACATCATACATATTTGCTTGTGGTAGTGAAACTTGTTATAGGAGGGTCAATGTCTTCAATATTTCTTATTGTGTGTGAAATTTTGTATTTTTGAGTGGTGTGAGTCTGATAATGGTTTATGTACATGCAATATGTCTATTATACCTCTTTGACTATGCTTTCTTGTTGATCTAGAATTCTTCACTGTTCATTATATGTTCTGAAAAAAAATCATGATTTATCCTAACGCTATCTTTTGTTTATTGGCTTGAATTCTCTTGCATATTTATTTATTATGTTTCATTTATGTGTTACGTTTAATCTTTACAAAATCTCTTTAATGTTTGGATGTTAGAAAGTTGGTTTGCTGCTAAAATGTTTGTAATTTATTTTGGCTGTATCAGAATTGTTCGTTCATACCTACAGCATTATGGTTATGAGGAAACCCTGAATGTTTTTGATGTGGCTAACCAAAGTTCAGTTCCTTCTATTCCTGTTGCTGATCATAATGGTTTTAATGAGCATGCCATGTATGCCCTGAACCATAGAAAAATTCTTCGAAAGGTACGATGCTAGATGATGATGAATTAAATTATTAATAATGATGTTTTTTTTTTCAAATTTGTATGTCAATACTTGCCTTTTTTTTTTCTTCCTACTTTGAAGCTAATCAAGGATGGTGAGATTGATGCTGCATTCAGTAATCTACACCAGTGGTATCCGAAGACTGTTGAGGTTAATCCATCAGATATTCATGTCATAGAAATTGGTTGTGGTTTTGAATACTCATAAGAAATTTGGTCCCTGCAGGAGGACACATCAGCCATCTCTCTTATGCTACACTGTCAAAAGTTCATTGAACTAGTTCGGGTAAATGATTTCTCTCTTTGCATTGTGGGTAAGCTTTGCAAGTGTTTAGCTGGGTCGGGTAAATGTTTTGTTTTGTTTTATTTTCTTTTCCAGGCTGAACGCCTGGAGGAAGCCATGGATTACGGAAGGACTCGTTTTGAAAAGTTTTACAGCTTCACACAATATGAAGATCTTGTTAAGGTAATAAATATATTTTTTTAGAACTTAAAAGTGTGTTTTTATTGATATTGGGTTTGTTTGTAGGACTGTGCTGCTTTGCTGGCGTATGAAGAACCAAAGAAATCGTCTGTTGGATATTTACTTGGGGAATGGCAGAGAGAGAATGTGGCGGATGCAGTAAACGCGATGATACTGTCTACAAATCCAGAGATGAAAGACCATAGAAGCTGCCTGCATTCATATCTGGAAAGGCTTCTTCGGCAACTAACTGCTTGTTTCTTAGAGAAACGACTACTCAACGGAAATCAAGGGGAAGCTTTCCATCTCAGAAGAGTACTCCTTGCAAAGAACCCTTAACAGATTCTTTGATGATTCAAATGTACATTTTCTCATGTTTTTTGCTTCAAAACACAACTTCAAATCGTTGCGTATATGATTTGTGTTAATTGGTCCGTTGTGCGTTATTCTTTTCTGAAAGTATGCTCGATGGAGTGTAGTCCTGTCCTCTTGACCTAATAGAGGCGGTGGTGGGTAGGTGTTTCGGCTCTCCTAGATACTTATCGCTCATCTGAAGAGCATGAGATGTGTGAAACCAATGAGAAATTAAAATATACATTTTAGTTTAGTTTAGAGATGTGGAATGCATCTGATCTCAGCTAAAAAACATTCTTCATGAAACCTCAAATGCTATAGTTGTAAGGGGCACCACACATGTCAGGTATATGGGGCTGAGCATTAGACAGGGTGGAAAATTTTTATTTTAGATTATTTGTTATTTACATCAAGTTGAGTTGATTTTGTATTTGCTCGTTTGATTGAAATTGCATGAGATTTAATCGTCAGAAAGAATTGATGATCAATAGTAATTTCCAATTGATCTTAACCTATTATTGTTGGTAACAATAACAATCTGAAGCGTCATTGGCAGGCAGCTAAAAGCATTAGTAGTAAGTAAAGATTCAGTAGTTGGTCACCATCGCCAACAATGATACCTTTTCATGTCACGAAGAGTTGTAGGGTTTCATACAAATTATTGCTATTATTATTATGACTCAAATTCACTATCAATGGATTCATTCGGTCCAACTAATAGACGAATTCATAGTTTTGTTACTTAAAAGATGTCTGGTTTATAATTAGCTTACTTAAAGGACCTAATTCATAATTTGTATATATCATAAAGAACACTTACAGGAAAGGAAGGGAAATGAAGAAAAATGAAAGGAAGGGAAAGGAAGAGAAATGGAGTGATTCATTTCCTTCCAAATTGGAAGGAAAGAAAATCAATAGAAAATAACATAACTTTCCCTCCCTTTCTCTCCTTTAATGAAACTCGGGAACACAACTTTTTTTGTTTCCTTCCCTTCCCTCCTTAAATGAAAGTCATGAACACAATTTTTTTTACATTTCCTTCCCTTTCCCTTCCTTTCTCTCCTAAGTGAACTCCGGAACACAATGTTAAAGGATCTAATCCATAACTTGTATAAATTATAAGAGCATTCACAACTCATTCCTTATCCATATCCTTATAATTTATACATTTATTATTATTTTTTCTCTATCTTCTCACTCACAACCACAATTAAATAATACATTTCTATATCATTTTCTTTCTCTTTCACTCATAACCAAACCTCATATTTTATAGAATTCACCGTTTTTTATAAAATATACAGATTTTCAATATCTTCTCTCTCCTCCACTCAACCACTTATAACTATACCTTGAATTTTAAGGGCTACACTCACATAAATTATACCAAACGGACCGTGAATGCTCTAAAGAGCACTTTCCTCTATAAAATAGCTACATATTTAAACCATTGCAATAATTTTCTCACACAATTCTTAACTATTTTTTTTTATTGAATTTAATTATATGTAGCTATTTACAATAATATCTAGGGGAGAGTAAGGATTACACACCATTGCTTTTACAGGAGTTAGGGGAAAAAATAATGTGTCACTAATATCAAAGAAAGGCCGTGTGAAATGAAGGAGTTAGGCTTGTCCTTTCACCCTTAAATGGTCAGTGTCACCTTCTCTGTTGACATAAATCAGGCTATCACTATCATGTACTGTTTGATATGTGATGTGCGAATGCCCAAATGTAGAATTGTTTAAAATATAGATAATACTCGTCTTACAACGACAAGTGCGGCAAGAACAAACAATCAAGCAAATAATATCTCATACATATCTTTTCAAATCCTTGCGTCATGGAAGGCGAGATGTTTGTCTATGGGGGGTCGCCTCATCCTGATCAAATCGGTCCTCGAAAGTTTACCCATCTACTACCTTTCTCTTTATAAAGCTCCGAAATTGGTCGTTGCAAAAATAGAAGCTATTATGAGACATTTCTTATGGTCGGGAGCTAGTGCCGAGAGGAAGATTCCTTGGGTTGGTTGGGAAGTCGTTACTACGTCTAAAACGGATGGTGGTCTCGGCGTTTCTAAACTTCAACACGTGAATGATGCCTTGCTCCTCAAATGGACTTGGCGTTTTAAAAAGGAGGGTGATAGTCTTTGGAAGAGGATTGTTTTGAAGTGCAATGGGTCTGCTCGTATGTGGTCTTCGATGCCCTGCTCATCTACGGCTAGTGGAAGCTGGAAGAATATAGTCAAAATTGGAGAAA
>JBCNJP010004143.1:0-24451 GCA_039602395.1 Deinandra increscens subsp. villosa
ATAATAAGATACTAATATAAACATAGAAAGTGTTTATTATAGTAAACGTTACGTTAACGCCATACAATACTCAATTAGGTTTAATTAGAAGACATAGCGGAGGTTTTGCCTGAATTAACTGCTTAAGAGAATAAGGTGAGTTCTATGAGCCCACTCTTTAAATGTTTTATATGTTTTCGGGCTGATATACATACAAATGTTATGAAAATATCTTCTAATGGTTTATAACCGAAATATTGCCTATTTTAATGGTTAGAATTGTTAAAAGGTTTTTGATTGATATATGCGTGAAAAGTTATGAAAATGATTATTGATGAAATGTTTTACAGTATTAAACTATTAAATGACTGTTGATTTAAAATATACGTGAAAATGTTATAATAGTGTTTACGGGAGAAATGTCGTAACATGTTAACTCCTAAATTACTTTAGGAATGTTATATATGAGAAATGTTAACGAAATGTGTTAAAATGCCTTTTACATGTTTTGTGCTGATACACATACATGAAATGTTTCAAGACCTATAACTGTTTGAATGATGATTACCTGTTCTAAACTGTTTTCGTGAAAGTTATAATAAATGGGTAATGTAAAGGATGAAACTTTTATATAAAGTTTTAAGAAACGGAAAATGTGAATGTTTGGTCTAAGCTTGCGTATGCGAATAAGTGTCGGGTAAAAGTAATCTTATTGGCCTTGTTATGATTATAAGATGTAATATATACTGGGATGATCCTATATCGTATCCGTTCGTATTTAAGGTGTGGTGGATACGCTGTGGTACTTCCTATATATAAACACATGTAATACAATAGGAAATGTTATAGATTCAGTCCAGTATAAGTTTCACTGAAGTTTGAACGAGGCCAATAACATTATATTTATGAGACGCTTATTTCCATATAAGGGTGATGGACTGGTGTTGAAAAGGTCATGAGTCCAAATACAAAGGTTATTTAAATGGACTTTTGAAAGGATGAAAAGGTTTAAAAAGGGAAATTTAGTTTTCCAGATAAAGAAGATAACCATTGGGGTTAGTTTTAAATCTAAGCAAAAGATGGTCTATGTAAGAAGGAAGACTGTGGTTGTACAACTAAAAGCGGGGAATGACGGTTCTCCGGGGTAGCGATGGTTACTGTATGACTGATATTCGGGTGGCGACGGTTGCCCGAGAAACTAACGTGGTTCCAATAGACAATGCTTAATAAGTAAATAAATGACTGCTTATAATATTTCGTATAACTCTTTTATGTTTTATACCTAATGATTATTTACACAATAGAGGGTCTAGGGGACCCAAAGTACTTTGAGTACTAAATGGTTAAATGGATGAATGGTTTTTATTATGACTTAAAGGGTTATGTTTAGGTATAGTACTGTTATGTTTATACCTATTGAATGGCTAAATGGTGAACGGTTAAATGGTTAAATGTTTTTGGTATAATTCTGATATGTCTTATACCTGATAATGTTTAAAGATTATGTATAATGCTGTTACGCTTTATACCTGATAAATGTTTGTTAAAAGATAATGGTTTTTAAAGATACAGTATAATTCTGTTACGTTTTATACTTGATAAATGTTTGATAAAAGGGGGTCGTTGGGCCTAAGCGTTGGAATAAACTTTCGAGGCAAAGGTAACGCTTTTTGAAAAATGTAGAACTCACCAGCGTAAGCTGACCTTTCCAAAAACATATGTATGTCAGGTGATGACGATGTTTAAGCTAGCAAGGAAAGGGCGTTGGTGAGGACAGACTAGGTGGGCAAGCTATCAGGAAAGGACTCGGTAGTAGACTCGAAATAGACAAAGATAAGATCTAGTTGTTAGATTACGTTGTATCTTCCTTACTGTTGTACTTGGCATATATATAAATGAAAAGTTTTTAATTTTCGTTGCTTAGTTATCTATGTTGTACCATGTGTTCATGAGTAAATCCGATTATTGACCCCTTTTGGAGCCAAGTCTGGGAGTGGGCATCACAAAACGGATAGGTCTTGTAGAGACTAACTGCATTACTTTTGATAAACTGTTATTTGTCTACTTGTTGTTTAAACCTGTGAACTCACCAACCTTTTGTTGACACTTAACATGTTTCTTCTCAGGTCCTTAGGCGGCTCAGCATAGGACGCACATGTAGGAATTCATGCATCATACTTCTGAATATTTGGTTATGTTGAACATTATTTTGCGATGAACGATGGATGTGCATAAACATTTTTACTTGATTTGAAAAACTGTTTTGCATTGTTTAAACTAATTTAGGCTTTCGCTGATTTAGAATTGTTTCCACTGGATTTTCAAACTTAACTTTGATCTTTCAAATGGTTTTCGCATCATATAGAGTCGTGATGTGTGTCTGGTGACTTAGATTCTGGTTTTTTCACATGTCCCATATGGCGATACTCCGTAGGCGAATTTTGGGGGTGTGACTCTGAGCCTTTAATTTCGTGACCTAATTCTGATGGTTTTTAGATCTTTATTTATTGTATGGCCATTGGCTTTGGTTTTACGCAATATTTGATCTCTGCATTGTATGGCCATGATGATCGATTGCATTTGAGGTGTATACGGCTATGAAGGTCTTAGCATTGGTGTGGCGATTCCCTCTTTCGCAACCATCACGGATCTGAGCCCTTTAAGTCTGATGATAGCTAGAACAACGCAACGGCTTCTCAAAATCAGATTTGAGCTTTCTTGATTTGTGACTTAATTCTGATGGTTATTTGATATTTATTTATTGTACAACTATGATGCTGGTTTTTAAGGTGTATACGGCAACGATGGATTTGATATAACGTATGATTTCATTTGTGTATTGTGTGGCTATGATGAACAGTTGGATTTGAAGTCTGGTGATTTTTAAATGGAGGATGTCTAATATGTTATATAATGATTATGAGTTGGGATCCATTTATCTTTTTCTTTAAAGATTTCAACATTTTTTTTTGAAGGATGGACTATTGTATACTACTGATTATAAGTTTAGTGGTCTTTAGGTCGTGATGATCTTGAAAAAATGTTGGCAGGTATAGCAGTTTCCTTCGTTTATGGTGTGGCAATGAACTCTTATAGCCAAACGACAAGCTAATTTCTTCGTTCTCATATTAACTTATAGATCTAAGCCATTTAACCATTTAACACTACCTATGGAATCGATATCATAAAAGATGTCAAGATGTGGGTGAGCTTTTGGGTTATAAACAGTTTGTTTCATGTTTTTGTTTGGTTGTGTCAAGTTTCTTGTTTGCTTCTTGTTTTGTTAGGTGTGGTCGGTTTAGTCCCTTTTTCAGTGTTGAATATGAAAACATAAATAAAAATCAAATAAATACATCACAAAAAGTTAAAATTGTAAAATTAAACTAGAGTTATCTTAAATGAGAAAACCCTAAATTTTGAAAAGCCTATTACTAGTTTGTAAAATCCGCTAAAAACCACCTAACCAACCCTGCAAAACCTGCTATGATAAAGACATGTCACTATATTATTGCAACTAAACAAAAAACATGTAAAAATAAACTAAAATTAAATAACAACCATAAATTATGAGAAGCGTACTATGCCGTTAAAAAATTTCTCGTTTATATTTTATTTAGTTTTTAATTCATTACTTGTACGTCAAAACCAATTTTGATCCCTTTATTTCCTTAATGAGCTAGATTAGCTAGAATATATCATTTAGCATTGGAAGCTTAGATCAAACAATGGTGAAGCGATCGGATGAATGTAAATCAAAGTTTGACTCTTTTATGAAATGAGCGGCAAAGAATGAAAAAAACCAGAGTTTGACTGGTGTACGGAAAGAGGCAAAGAATGAAGAAAAATCAGTCATGACATTTAGGGATTTAGGTTTTTTCATCGACTCTTCTTAAATTAATTATTTATGAAGCGTGTTTTGATTAATAATAATAATTACAACAGTAGCAGCAACAACAGTAAAAATAATAATAATAAAAAATAATAATAATAATAATAATAATAATAATAATAATAATAAATAATAATAATAATAATAATAATAATAATAATAATAATAATAATAATAATATATAAAACATTCAAAGGAGATTTAGGACATTGACTAGGGGTAAAGGATAAAAAGGTAGTGCATCATGTGGGTAAAAATCTTGTAAATCATAGAACATGTTTTTACTCATTCAAATTTTATAAAGGATCAATCTAGGAGAGAAGAAAAACAAGTTGTTTTAATGTGTCTAAAAAATTAACAAAAAGTGTTTACTTACTTGTTAAGAGAGAGAAAATAGTCCAAAAAATGAGACAAAAAAAAAAATAGTCAAAAATATTGTAATTTAGGTAAAAAAAAACTACCATTAGGTTTGATGAACACTAATAGGTTTGATGAACTACCCTTTAAGATATATCTTTTAGGATCATCTTATGTATAATGCTCCAATAAGAGATCACAATGACAATGAAGAAATATCTTTTAGGATTATCTTCAAGAAATTAAAAAAAAAAAAAACACTGAATGATAATGGGAAAATCACGATTTTAACCTTCTGAGACCAAAAAACTTCAAGTAAATAGCCTTTGAATAAGGAATTTACCAAACTATCATTCTCAGATTAAAAAAATTACCAGCGTATTTTGTTATAACCTTTTAACTTTTATCGTATATTTAAAATCCTTTATTATTTTTAATTTTGTCAGCAAATATTGATTCATAAATATTGTCACACTGGTGATAAGATCTTAATTTTAAGATCTTAACTTAAATTGTAATTTTCCGTTTGAAATTTCAAAAGGCAAATTTAGAAGATTGAAAATGATGGGTTGGGTTCTATAGAAAACCAATATTTTGCAAAAACTAAAAAATCAAGAAAACAAATTATTTTTTTTTAACTTTTTATATGTTTCTTTCATGATTTTAAGAATACTGGAAAAAGAAAAAATTTTAAAAACATTTTTGAGTTTTTTTTAAAAGATAAAATAAATTTCGGATTTTAGCTAGAAACTAATGCAACAATAATATAAAATTTGTTTATGAATGTCAATTCTTTGTTTTTTACATTATTCGTATTGCATGATGCACTAATAAAAAATCACTAAACTTTTTATTTTTTAATTTTTTTTCCTATAAATAAAGCTAATAAAATTATAGACTTTTTGGTGAAATTCTTTTTGAAAATTATTAATATATGAAGAAGTTATAGAGAATAAAAGGTTATTTTTTTTAGTTTTTTTGGATAATTATTGGTTTTCTGTATATCTTTTCCCCGAATATGATATGCCAATTTTTTTTAATAATTTAAAAGCTGAAAAAATCAAATAACTAATTAATTTAAAAATAGTTTATTATTTTATTTTTACATCAAAATAATTTTCTTGCATACTTTTTTCGATTGTCATTGAAAACTTCAAAAGCTTTATCATGGGAGTATTGATAACCTAACATTGATCCCAATCTTCAATCATATTTCTTGGTACTATCTAAAATAAATGATATTTTCTGTGATCCTTCAAAACTTACGATCGAAACTAGTTTTCGATCTTTGAAATTGAGAGGGTCATGTTGGTTCCTGAGCAATTTATGACGTACATCGATGCTACGACTGAAAAAACTAATAGACATACATTCCAATACATCACAAGATGATTGATAAACTAACTAAAAAACAAGTAATACCTTGGTCCATTGTTGTCGCCAGTGCATCGACAGGTTTCCTACTAGGAGGAAAGCAAGGCTTATGACATAGATAGACTACATTGATATTACGAATAAGAAAAATAACAAAAGTACAATACAATATATCACAAGATGAATAATAAACTGACGGAAAACAAGAGCCGCGTTGGTTAATTTTTGCGCTTTGCCGAATCGCGCGGGTTGCACCCTATATCATGAGTATTGTAATTTGTCGCCGTCATTGAACACACATGTACCACATTATAAATTGTCTTCGCGACGCATTGTGCTAACAGAAATGGATATCACGTTGTAAATTGTCGTCATCGCCGAACACGCGAACATAAGACAAATAACACGCTATAAAGTGTCTCCCGCCACAACGCGTGAACACCCCGGCCACTAACATAAATATAAACATATTGGATGTTAGAAAAGTAATTAAATAAATAGATATATAGTTATTGATTTTTAGGAGGAAACACGTGTAGTTTCAACTTTCAAATAATAAGGCTACCCACATCAAGGAGTACGTGGGGGTTGAACATCAATGTGGTGTACGTGGGTTTGTGTACGTCCGTGACCACGTACCTCACGTACGTGGTTTTTGTTTTTTTTTTTTGTTTTTTTTCTTTTTCCTCTCACATAATATTAAATCACATTATTTTAATATGATGGTATGTGAGAAGTACGGGTATTTTGTTGATGTGGAAAAAAGTAGGTTTTATGGTATGTGGGAAAAACCTGACGTGACAGACGTATATACCTTAACCGTTGCGGGTGGTCTAAGTATCATTCCCTATGACTTCATACATAACATGTTTTCTTCCTAAATAACAAAAACATGAAAATAATTGCCAAACACATTCTTGGACGGTAGCTCATGAATTTCATATTACAAAGTAAGATAAATTATATTCTTTTCAATTTTTTAGTTTGAAATATCATTCTTTTTTCTAGATTTGACTGTTAATTTCTGATAATTTCCAATACATTTGTTGCATGGTAGTTTAGTTTTGCTTGTTGACCAATCAACCTTCATTAGTTCAATGGCATCTATTCCTGAAAAGGGTGTGTTTCTATCTCAATCACTTGCATGCATATTTACCATCTCAATGTTGTTTTTAATCCTTTCTTCGTCTCTCCTGTTCCAATTTGGTGATAATTCTTCAGTATCAAAATCTATTTATAATCTAATTATTGATAACAACACACTAGATCACATCAACAATGAATCATGCTTTAAACTCGACCCGGTTAAACCAGCCAATTCTTGCGATGAAAATCGAGCTCTCCTCAAAGTTTTTATGTACGATTTACCCCCTTGGTTTCACTTCGGATTACTTGGATGGAAAGGGAATCAAAACCCGAATCGCATCTGGCCAGATGTGAGCAATTTGAGTGAAATCCCAAAATACCCGGGCGGGTTAAACTTACAACATAGCGTAGAATATTGGGTCACTCTTGATCTTCTATCTTCCGTTTCTTCAAACGTGTCTCGACCTTGCACTGCAATTCTTGTACAAAACTCATCTCAATCCGATGTCATCTTCGTGCCATTTTTCTCATCTTTGAGTTACAATCGGCGTTCCAAGATTCATGGAAGTAAAAAACATAGTATGGATAGGATTTTGCAAGAGAATTTGGTGAAGTATTTGAAAGGTAGAGATGAATGGATAAGATCCGGTGGGAAGAATCATTTAATCATAGCTCACCATCCCAATAGTATGCTTTTGGCAAGAAAACACTTTGTTTCGTCTATGTTTGTTCTTGCTGATTTTGGTAGGTGTCCTGTTCACATTGCAAATATTGATAAAGATGTTATTGCACCTTACAAACATGTTGTAAGACGCCTTGATGCCGATGATTCACCTTCATTTGAAGAACGACATTTATTGGTGTATTTCCAGGGAGCCATTTATAGAAAAGATGTGAGTTTCTTGTTTTTTTTAGACTGCTTTTATTTGTGTTTTAGGGAAAACTAATTTTGAAATTGAGCTACTTGGATTAAAAAATACCTTTAGGGACGTTTGGTTCTAGGGATGGCAAAAAAGTCCAGACCCGACGGGTATACCCGAAACCCGAGTCATTCGGGCCGGGTATAGGCCCGAATTTTCGGGGTATGAGACCGGGTATGGGATTGATAAATAAAAAAAATTTCGGGTTCGGGTACGGGCATGGGATTTGTTGATACCCGCCCGACACCCGGCCTGTTACCCGACCCGAAATACCCGAAACAATACCCGAAATATTTCATATATATATTTATATATATATATATATATATATATATATATATATATTGTTTTAGTTTTCTTATACAAGTTTTTTCCATTAGTTTTATATATTAAATTTGTTTTATTTTCTTGTAAACTTAGTAACTTATTCCAAGTCCTACATATCTATTTTGATAAAACGATTGAGCGTGACTATGAAAATTGTTACGAGGTACATGTATTCCAAGTCCTAAATATTATATTTTTGTTATTTTAGCGATGGTTTATTATTATTATTTTTTTGGTAAGAAATGACATGACAAATCAACATAACATGTAGATCCATAAAAAGTTGAAGCAACTAATGTCTTCGTTTAGAAAATGAACGTATATCTTTATATGTATTTTGAATATATGAAAGCGGACAATAAATCATTTTGGAATTATATTCCTGAAACATTATTTATTTTAGATTTGATGTTTTTTATTGTGTATTTATCGATATTAAAATCCAAACGAGCTTTTTATAACAATCTAATGGGTATACCCGATACCCGCAGGTTTACCCGATACCCGATGGGTAATTACCCGATAGATACCCGACGGGTAATGGGCCGGGTATGGGATGCATTTTTTATTTCGGGTATGGGACTGGGATTATCAATACCCGTCCCATACCCGGCCCATTGCCATCCCTATTTGGTTCGTGGAATGTAATAGAATTAGAATTGTAAAGTTTCCTTTTAAAGTTGTGTTTAGTTGGGTAATGAAGCAATTTGAAATGCAATGAAAACCCTTTAATCAATAGAATTTGAGACCATCCAATTTTTCTTCATTAAAGTAAAGGATTTCTAAAGAATGTTGAAATAGTACTAAATCCATTGATTAAAAGATTTCATTGCATTTCAAATTCTATAATTACCCAACTAAGTACAACTTCAAAGGAAAACTTTGCAATTCCAACTTCATTACATTTCACGAACCAAACACCCCCTTATTATTTTATTTTCTTAAGAATATCATAGTTGTATTAAACAATTAATTAAATATATTATTTAACATTATGTAATATTTAAACATTTATAAATTAATTATAAAAATATAGTTTTTAAATTTGATCCGACCGGTAAATCAATAAGAAGGCTAGTTTGATGACTTGTTCAATTTTGAAACTATAACTTTCAGGTTAAGGTTATGTTTGGTGCACTAGCTGATAAACTAGCTGTTAACTGATAAACTATAAGTTAACTGATAAAAAATAACGTTTGGTAAAAACTAGCTGAAAATGTAAAATGACATAAAAGTACATGTATATAAATAAATTAAAATTTAAAAACAATATATAAATAAGTTTTTTTAAACGGCGAAATATAAATAAATTAAAATTTAAAAACATAATATATATGATTAGATTAATGTAAATTTTAAATAACACTTTTATGATTATTTATACATAAAATTAATTTCTTGCATCTCATATCATAGTGACAATATTATCACGAATTCCTCGCATCTTATGGCGTGACTTTTGAATCTTGGGTAGCAGAATAGGGTTTTCAGTAAATGAGATTATTATATTAAAAAATTAAAGTTAGGTACTTTGGTGTATCGCATAAAAAAGGCCAACTCAATAAAATACGAAGTTCAAATTCTCTAATATTTATTTATAAGTTAGGGAATTGTAAAACTGGAAATAATATAAAAGTTAGTTGAAACGCTACTCCAACCAACTTTTCAAAAGCTAGCTTTTGACATTACCAAACGGGGCTTTTTTTTAAAAAAAAAAACTAGTTTTTTTAAAAGTCTCATTTGGTAACGTCATCTAGCTTATAAGGTAGCTTATAAGCTAGCTTATTGCGCGTTAAACACGACCTAAAAACCAAAATTGTTGAAATAAAGTTATATATTTATTTTTAAATCTATGTAGTTTTGTTCAAGACGTGCTTAAAACCTCATCATGTAGGAGATCGACATGCTTTAACACCTTGATATCATTGTGCTAAAGCTCTTTGTTCTAGCTACCACTCTGTTTTATTATGTTTGAAGCTTTTACATAGTTTGAGAGTTTATATAAAATGGGTTAGTGGCTTAAAGTAAATAAATCCTGCATACGTAATACCAAAACACAATTAATTAAAAGAGTAAATTACGGATTTAGTCCCTGTGGTTTGCACAGATTTCACATATAGTCCTTACGTTTCATTTATTACGGATATGGTCCCAAACGTTTGCCAAACCATATCGGATTTAGTCCTTTAGCCTAACAGCAGTTAAAAAAGTCTGTTAAATGAATATAAAATGACTGTTATACCCTTCTCTTTAAAAACAAAATACAAATCAATAAATACAATAAATAGTTAAATTAAATTAAAGTAAAACCCTAGATAGACCTTCAGATCTCTCCCAACCTCTTATTCTTCTTCTTCTTTAATCCAAACGAATTCATCAGACACATGCCTGACCTCTCTCTGGTCCCTCACCGACGAAGGGATTAAAAGACACAAATGGCCCCACGATAAATTCGATCCAATCTTGAAGCGCCTCCTCGAGCAACGCCATTCAAGAGCTCGATGGCTGTCGGATTCCAATCTTGAAGCGCTGCCTTGAGCAACGCCGCTAGTCCGCTCACCTACCGGATATGATATTGAATAACTTGAGAAGCTTGTTCATCAATTTTTGTTTTAGATGATAGGTTTCAAAGAGGTTGCGGAGGAAAGGACCACCGATGTTGGCGGTTTCAAAGTGACGTCAAACCACCTAGGAACACTGATGGGAGGCGGTTTCCGGAGAATAGTGTCAAGTGAAGGTGTCAGGTGTGGCGGTGGGTGTTCGGCAAACTGTGATCTCCGATTCAGCACGGTGTGAATCCTCTTCCGTCGATTCTCTCTCTCAAGTTTATCTTTTTTGAGTCCAATCAACTCACCGACTAAATCCCACCTCAAATCGGCGGTAACAGCGATGTGGCTGTAACTACGATTTAGGTTGTGATTTGGATCTTATACTTTGATTTTGTTGAGATTGCTTATAATTTATTATTCTTAGTAAAGTTTCTTGATTTTGAGTTTTTGAGACTGCGTTTAATCTCACCTCAAATCGGCAGTAACGACATCGTATTGTCTCATTTTAGTTTTCCGGCGAACTCAACCATCGGAGATATCACTAGTTTAAGTAAAACAAAATCTGAATCTCATCTCGTCACAGTCACGATGTTTGTAATGTCGGTACCGAGTCTCCGACTGATTCTTTCCCCTCACTTGATTTGTAATATGTTCTGCGTATTGACTTTTCACGTCGTCATCTTGCCGGTTCACCGGAAGTTCAGGACGACATTGTTGCAGGAGAAATGAAAAGAGAAACAGTGATGGTGATTAATGTGGGTCCTGATTAATTAATTTTTTTTAAGTTACTTTATGTATTTATTGATTTGTATTTTGTTTTTAAAGAGAAGGGTATAACAGTCATTTTATATTTATTTAACAGAATTTTTTAAATGCTGTTAGGCTCAAGGACTAAACCCGATACAGTTTGACAAACGTTTGGGATCATATCCGTAATAAATGAAACGAAGGACTATATGTGAAATCTGCGCAAACCACAGGGACTAAATCCGTAATTTACTCTAATTAAAAGTAACATTTAACGGCCTGTTACAAAATGTGCACAAAATCAATCACGGCTGTATTGTCATGCTAAGTTTCTAACATGGCAAGTTAAAACAAATCATAGCTATTTATTAGTGAACTTTTTCATATTACCATTTTGAGATAATTGCAACAGTTAAATTATCTCAATTACGAATTTAAGTTATTGGTCACACTTTCTTAAGTTTAGTATAACTACATATTAGGTACAGTTGGCCACATTCAAGTGTAATAAAATTGTATTAAACATATTTACCAACCTAGTCTTACTTGGGGTGGTAATCATGCATATTGCTACAGCAGCACTAGATAATAGACCAACTGAAAATATAGTACCCCTAAAAGAGGATGAAAAATGGATATAATTTGAGAAAACAAATACTGAAACAGTAGAATTATATAGCATTCTTACACAGATTGGTCAGACGCCTTTGCTTAGTTTGTCGCTTTGATGGCCCTCGAGGAAATAGCTTCATTATCCAACTTGACCAGGCCAATTTCAACTCGCACCAAAAAATTACCCCTTTGACCTGTTAACTTACTTGTCCTATTTTTTCACCTCTGAAAATTATGTTCTTAAGCTACCATGGGTGTGTACTGACTGACCTTCTCTTCTAATCCATACCCGGTCCTCACAGCCTGAAGTTCTACCTAGTCACATAAAAATTTAACAAAATCATCAAAAGAAAAATTCAACAAACATATGCGAATATGGTAAAATATTTAGCCAAAAACATGTTGAATGACAAAATAAGAATGATCCAAGATGGAAATGGTACTCCCTCGTCCCTACAACTAGTTATCTCAGAATCATGTTGAAGTTCAATAGTTCTTATAATGGCTTCTTCAAGTTGTTATCAACAACAATAACTAGTAAATGAACTTCAATCATGAAATTGCAATCGTCTCTGTTTTGAAACACTAATAATTCAGACAACCTTAGTTTGTAAGAACACCGAGGGAGAAGAAAGAAGAAGAAATTACCAATTTGGGCAAACGGCGAGAGGGTCCAGGGCCAAAATTACGAGCTCTGAATCTAGGGTTTTCATATCGTCAAGAGATAAGTCCAAACTGAAGAAATCCATCCCGATTTCCAGAAACAGATGGTCGTACGAACTGCTACCTTTAAGAAATTTGTAAAAGATCGAATAAAAAATTAGGTCACAACCTAAAATTGCGATGCGTACCTTTAATCAGGCGATAGATAGAACTCTCTCAAGAGAAAACGTGAATCCCACCTCGTATCCTCGTCTTCCGTTATTTTAAACAACGCCGCCATTGATGGAACTGGTAGAACTCGAAATTGACTACAGAATGGCGGTAGTGTGAGTCGGAGGACCAGGCGAGGTCGGAGAAGCCGTCGGTTTAAGGAGGCGGAGGAGAAGGAGCCACGGTGGCGAGGAGCAGATGTAGGCGTCGGAGGAGCAGAACGGTGGTTTGGGACTGATGATCGCTGTGGAAGATTTAGGGCAAAACTTTCGGCACTGATAATAGTTATGAGCGGGAATAATATTTAGGGCAAAAATTTGGTGGGGTAAAAAATATAAAACGACAAAAAATTATAACGTGCACATTTTACTATACTCCGTGTTTTTTCTTTTTTGTATTATATGACGAATATTTATGACGCCTAAAAAGGCGCGTCATTCACCCTTAGAATTTTTCAAATTACGACAGATTTTTAATGACGTGCGTTTTTGCGCGTCATAAAGCTAGCACATGTCATCGTTCGCGTGTCAAGAAAGGCCCTATTTCTAGTAGTGCGATCAAAAAGATATATAGTGGATTACCAAAACATAAATAGTAAAAAAAAGGCTATATTTTCAATGGGGAATGTACGGTTCAATTCGACGAGCTTGGATGAAAATTCAAGGTCTAACCGATAAGCTTATTCTTCATGTTAGTATCTTGATGATGGGACTGTCATTGGAGAATCAGAGGAGGTAGCTAAACTGTTGGATATTATAAGGGAAATGGGTTCATCATTGGGTTAATTTGAACTGAATAGTAAGAAAAATGAGCTATTTGGTCTTCTTGTAATCGTATGAAATCTCGAGGTTGATTATTCCCTGTAAGCACTAGGAGACCTTTACTAGGGGTGCAGCTTCTTGGGAGACTATTAGCAGAGACTTGGGTTTTATTACTGGTCTAGCAAAAAAAGAAAGTTGCTAATGCTATTGATTTGATGTGTCTTCTTCCAAAGCTAAGTGACACGTAGAGCGAGCTTCTCCTACTTTGATCATGTATAGGTATTGCCAAACTTTTCTTTGGCTTGAGGGCCTGACAACCTTTTAACGTGGAAGTGGCTATGTTGTTCTTTGACAAAGGATTGCGCGGGGCGATTGAGGAAATGGTGGTTTGTGGAGGTCCTTTAATTCTTTAGAGACTTTCCATAGCGACTTGCTTCCTTACCTATTACTTTAGGTGTTTAGGGTTGTATTCGGTAGTTGAGGCTTCATGTTTTGTCTTAATGGCGTCGAGAGCTCAATCTTGTGTGCTAGTATCATACAAGACGGTGGCATGTGTGCTATGGATTCTGTTTAAGCTTATGTTTTGGCTTGTCTTTGTTGGGCTATACATTGTGAGGCATGAAAATTAGATATGTGGGCTTGCATTGACTTGTGCTTAATGTGTTTACGATTGGGCTTCATGGACCGGTTTTGCTTCATGGGTTTATGATTCTAGCTAGGTTTTGTGTATGGGTAGTATAAATACCCTTTAGTTTATGATTAGGGCTAGCTTGGTGATTACGATTTTCTCTGGTTCATCTTTGTAATCCCGATCGCAAACACATATCAATAGAAGTTCGATTGCTTTTCATTCAAGATTTGATTGTTTTGCTTTGTCTTCATCTTACATCAAGTCTATTTAATCATCTTCTAGTCGAATCAATCACAAACAAGGTTTCCGCACTTGTTTGCGATAAAGATATCGTGAGCGATTGTTGTTTCGGGACCAACAATTGGTATCAGAGCTAAGAATCATCTGATTCTAGGTTCCACGATATTAGATTCGAGTGTTTGGCTGAAGAAGTGGAGGTTTTTCTGAGTTTTCTGGGCTGTTCTTGGTGTTTACGACATTTGCTGGTGTTTACGATCAGTGTTCTTCGTCAGTTTTGTGTTTATGACCTGGAAATTGGAGTTTACGACTTCAAGATTCAAACTTTGAGTGTTTACGATTGAGAAAATGGTGTTTACGACTTTAAGATCGAGTTTTTAGGTGTTTACGACTCTGTTTACGACCCGGAGGTGTTTGCGACAGAGATTACGGTCGGAATTGAGTTCACGATTGTGTTTACGACCCGGAGGTGTTTGCGACTGAGTTTACGATCGGCTACGCTGTCAAAATCGTAAACTGCTGTTTACGATCGAAAACGCTTTTGGACATCCTTTTTCTTAAGTTTTCCTAAGATTTCAACATGGACTTTGAACCTAGCATGTATCAAAAACTGGACTTTGAGATTGGATCGACCACCCGTCCTCCCAGACTCACATCTGCTGACAACTTCCTTGAATGGAAATACAGATTTCAAAATCATTTGAAAAGTGTTGACTTGAGACTTTGGAGATCAGTTGTCAATGGGCCATTCATTCCTACTCACACTGAAGCGGGAAAAGTTGGGGTGGTGATTGGGAAAAATGTAACAAGGACGAGAGAGCATATGCTATTATGACAATGGCATTGACCCCTGAGATTGCTCAAGGGTTTAAAAAATACAAGACTGCAAAAAACTCTGGGATGCTCTGGTGGTGGCATATGAAGGAAATCCCGATATCAAGGCAAGCCGCAAACAGATGCTGAAGCAGAAGTTCAGTTTGTTCAATCACATTCAAGGAGAGTCCTTTGAAGCTCAAGTTCAAAGATTTGTGTCCTTAATTACTGAAATGTCAAGCTACGACGTTGAACCCGGGCTGGAGGATAAAAATCTGAAACTCTTGAACAGTTTGCCCAAGTCCTGGAATACCAACATTTCAATAATTAAAGACAACAACAAGCTGATTGATGATAAACTGTAACACCTGAGTTTCGCTTTTAAGAAAATAACGTTTACATGTTAGCTTGAAATTTGGTCCCAGAAAACTTTTCAATAAGTAGCGGTGTTTTTAAACGTTAATAGATACAAAAGTTAGCATTTCAAATTTCATTCACGATTCCAGGTATTTTAAATCACCACACGGTCTTAAAACTGTACTATCATTCAAAATGACATCATGTGTTTGAAGAACGTAATATGGTTACTAATCAAAGTACATTAACAAAACAACTTCAAGTGTTCGGTTCTTGATCAACTCGGAGAATCCAGCTATATCTTACGTTTACCTGCATTTGTACCACTAACCCGTTAGTGTTTAATGCGTTAGAACCGATATACAAGCATTACAATACAAGAAAGGGGCTAAAAATGACACTTTTTAAACCTGCCCACCGTAAGCTACGCCGCCACCGTAGCTTACGGTGGCTCCAGGAGCCTTACGGTGGCCAAAAACTGGCCTACGGTGGGTTTTCACGCTGAAGCCAACGTAAGCTACAGTGGCCAGAGTAAGCTACGGTGGCTTCAGGTCAAATTCTCCATTTTGCTACTAGATTTCCCCAGTTTTCATTTGGGTCTTTTCCCATTATGTCTCCAACCTTTAAGGCAACTTGCACACATATCTTTAAGCAAAATCACCATAGATAATGTGGTTCTTACGAGCAAGCTACTTACCGGGTTTGTTTCGTATTTCCAACCCATTTGACCCGTTAAGCTTTACCCAACACTTCCACTTACTCATAGTTGTTCCAATTGCACTTAAACCTGGGCCATCACACATTTTGACATACATGTTCCTACTGCAAGCTATGAGCATATGTATGGGTTGTAGGAACCCCCAAGTAGTTATCAATGGTGTCTTATCGTTCACGTATGCAACCTTCGCATCATTTAGGAACGACACCACTTGACAACTCAACATGGCTTCCACAACCTCATTCAAGATCAATGCCCATGACATGTTTTTGCAACCTTATGCAAGCTTTTGGCTCACCATGGCTCCTATGAGTCATTTAGCAAGCACAAGTATGCATTTCATTGCCAAGATTACTATTGAATCATAAGTACCTATATTCATTAAAATTTGCAATACTATAACATGTAGGAATACGTTACAAGACAATTCATACAATTTCACAATTATTATGGTTCATATAAACCATTAAGCTAACGACTAAAACTTAGCCCATCATATTGATTCATAAGATCCACTTAGCATCCAAATAACAATTTATACCATGATTATGGCTTTCTATATACTATTTAGCACCCATGTATCCTTACCGTACAAGGTTCAACATTATGCATATAAGATGTCATAGTGTAACCTTGTTTAGGCTCATGACCAATTACCTAGAGTTCCTCTCTACTTAACATATTCCATATCTTTCCAACTTGAACAAGTTTAACGCTTTTCTTGTCAAGTTGCATTACATAACATTATAACCATAATATGCAATAAACTAAATGTGTAACATAACATAAATGTTACCTCGTGAGCTTTAACCATCTTTACCGGGTTTACCATGTGTCCTTCGGCTTGGTTGCTTGACGTGGACTTAATTCTTGTTAGATACACATGACACCGTCAACCATGATTCTCTATATCACATTTGTCATGTTTTAGTACTTGATTCAATTAAGTACACTTTACATCTAACATTTATATCAACTACACATTAACCATACAATATGGCTCAACTCATTCACATGCTAATAAGCCTTATGTCCATGAGGTTTCTAAGGCATCTAACATGATTTCCATATGTCACGATTATAAATTTTAGCACTTGAAACATCAAGATATATCAAGGCTTCACATTTGGCGTTCGTTTGCAACCATATACTAACTAAAAACCCATTTAGGCATTTTATCAAACACTTGGTGTGCATACATATATGCACACACATAACCCCATCCCTTGAATCTCCAATTAACAATTTAACATAGCGTTGGTGAAATCCATCACCAACCCATCATCAATTCTTCATATAATACCATATTCAAGCAAGAACTCAACTAATGCAAGCAATTTCACCACTCTCATAAGTGGTCATTTAGCATGGAGGTTCAAGTATGAGATATTGGTGACTACTTCACCAATTGCCACTCAAGATAGAAATTTATGCAACATATCAAGTTTCTAACATCCTAAGATGCTTAAAACATCAACCAATTTCAGATTGCAAGCCCCTAATTTTCGAGACCTAGCATGCATCATGATGGGGTTTTACTTACTTGATGAGAAATTGAGTTTGGGAAGATGAAAGCACTTCCAATTCCCAATTTGTACATGAAAATCGCAGCCCCTCACATCCTTGTGCAGAATTTTCAAGTGGGTGAGAGGGTTTGAGAGGGTGAAGTCGCACCAGGGGGAGGAGACATCGATCTCCAGCTCCCTCTCCTCCTCTTTTGTTTATTACACTTTAGTGTAATTACAATTCTGGCCCCTCCACCTTCCATTATTCAATTTTTAAACAACAATGTCCTATTTTGTAAAATAAGCCCATGTGGTTTCATATAACACATAATCATAGCAAAGTTAGGGGTTTTAATGTTCCATGTTATTTAACAGATATACCCAATTTAAAAGAAAACCGGGATGTTACAATTCCACTCATAACCTTGAGATTTATTTAGAATAAATCTCATTTTATCTAACTTATCCTTTAAACCCCCTCATGTTCATAACGGGACAAGTCACGAACTAACGTCCCGTCCTATTTATTTACGAATAAAATATTCGTTCGGTTTCGGGATGTTACAAATCTACCCCCCTTAAAGAAGGTTTCGTACCCGAAACCTATACCAAGTCTTAGTCACCTAAAGACATTACCCGAGCCTTTATAAAGACTGCGGTTGAACCAGTAACCTTATATTTAATGGCTACCCTTATAGATCACTGTGTATATATTTAGGCCCACATATAATATGTATCTGCTATGTCACCTTCTCTATTTAACCTCGTTACGGACCACTTAATGCCCGCATTTTATGGCCATTTATGGTCATTCTCTATGTCCCTTGTAATCCCGGGACTTGACCAAAACAGTCTGAGTTGTTACATTTATCAATTCTAAATTAGTCATCATACAACAATTTCATTTCCTGCTTTTTACTCGCCCCGTAGGGTAGTACTAGCATGATAACCTTTTGTTATCCATTATCTTCCCTGTTTTACCCGTTTAGGAGTTCGCAATCTATAACTCCACGCGTCATTTAGGGTTGAGGTTCTGGTGACCAGTGTCATAACCTCATTGATCGAAATCAAAATTTCAAATAATTGCCTTCTCCATAAGAGGTTCAAACATTAATGTAATATCATCCATACCTTACTGTCATTGCAGTCTGCATATGTATCTTTCTTGCCCGTCTTTACCTTGACGATAATTCTAGTGGGAATCTTGTCCCGCAACTTTCCTGCTAGTCGTGTCCTTGCATAGTTAACTGTATCTACACATATTAAGCAGTATACAATATTTGCAAGTGTTTAGCATGTCACTTGTCGTTTGCATTTCCATTTGACAACGCAATACATTTTTATTGGATGATTCCTATGACTTTATAGCCGTTTTATACCATCCCACAACTCTTTTTAGGTTTACCCCGTTACACCTAATACCATTCAACGTGTCACGCATGGATTTATTCTTGGCTCATATACTAATCTTTAACATTTATCGCATTAATTAAGATTCCTTAGAATCATTTACACATCCACATACACGCTTTAATCAAGTCGTGGCTCCTAAGAGCCATTTAGCTATTTCATGTCAATACGACGTTTAGCAAGACATTTCCGTCCTTGCCTCATCATTATTGGCACAATTCCTATGAATTGTTTATCATTGAAATACACCTTAATCTGTGGTTATTACTCAGTTGACATGTTGGCTTATTAACGTATTTTCAGCGTTGCCATGGTTCCCTTGAACCATTTAGCTAGCAATCAGAAATAATCAGCATTATGATCCCTAAGGATCATTTCTAAACAATTTAACATTTTGATATGGTTCTTAATAATCATTAATCAATCACTCAACACTTTAACACGTAACAATGGTTCTTACGAACCATCACTCGTTCACTACTTTTTGACATGTATTTAGAAAATTTTGAGGATACTTACTTACATAGAAATCCTTTATGAGTCTTCGGGAACAGTCGCTTCTAGCGTCCTCCCTACTTTCACAATCATCTATCCTCGTGGGTCTTACCCAGGTAGTTGGGTTGATCACCCACCTAGTAGATGCTAGTCATTAAAGACGTATATAGTAACCAATATATTTCAGCATTAGGGGTTTTCCATGTGTTTAATCAAGTACTCTTTACCTTTTGTTAAGGTTACGGGTTTCTAGCATGTGCAATACACCGTTTCCCCTTACCCCTCATTTCCATTTCAAAATTTCAATCAATTCTAGACTTGGGTTTTACCCCGAGTCACTTTTAAAAATCAATCACATTATATAAATTCGATATCTTTTAACCGTCTATGATATCGCATATTAAACGTAATGTAACCGTCACAACGGTTTTATTGATTAATAGCATGTAACCATTTCAACTCATTAGTTCCATGGTTATTAGTTAATCCTTCTTTATAACAATTTCATATAAGGTTCAATCCTTACACATGTGAAGGTGTTCCAATGTAATCTTAATTCAATTTAATGGCTTCACGACCCTCCCTTGGGTCGTTCTTCACCAATTACCCCATTCATTATATTGGTTTCACGGCTCCTAAAGAGTCGTTCTTCACCAATTTCCATACACACATTTCAATTTCAAATTATGACCTCATGGGTCCAACCTCTTCCTTATAACTCGATTTAGACACATGTGCATGCATTATCGTTTATCAAAATGTAATCCAGGTTGGGTAGTCCCACCTGGTTGTACCTTGGAGCTTGCCCATTTATGCATTTGAAAGCATACGGATCATTCACTATCCTTCCACTTGCTCGGAGGCAACTCTCCTACAAAAATCAAGGTGTCAAAATAGACCACATTTAGAGCTTTCCTTACCTCAATCAAGGTTACTCCTCATTAACATCATCATTTACACGTTTCAAGATACAACATTGCCAAATTAAATATCACAATGCTATCTTGTTACCTTTACATATACTATTCGAGATACAACATTGCACAATTACTTGTCACAATGTTACCTCGTTACACTTTCAATTTTTATTAAAGATACAACATTGCACAATGGACTTGTCACAATGCTATCTTGTTACATTTACAGATACTATTCGAGATACAACATTGCACAATTACTTGTCACAATGTTACCTCGTTACACTTTCAATTTTTATTCAAGATACAACATTGCACAATGGACTTGTCACAATGCTATCTTGTTACATTTACAGATACTATTCGGATACAACATTGCACAATTACTTGTCACAATGTTACCTTGTTCATTTCAATATTGACAACTTGCACAATGACTTGTTACATTTACAGATACTATTCGAGATACAACATTGCACAATTACTTGTCACAATGTTACTCGTTACACTTTCAATTTTTATTCAAGATACAACATTGCACAATGGACTTGTCACAATGCTATCTTGTTACATTTACAGATACTATTCGAGATACAACATTGCACAATTACTTGTCACAATGTTACCTCGTTACACTTTCAATTCTTATTCAAGATGCAACATTGCACTTTAACTCGTTACAATGTCATCTTATTATCAAATAATCTCACGGATTTATACGAGGTCTTTTGCCTTAGCATTAACCTATTTCTATCTGTCCCTAACATTTACAAAATTCACGGTTCTAGCGCTTACAATCTTCCGTGCTATTCACATTTTTAAGCATTATATCAAACATTTTACCATTTGATAATTACATATGTTTAACCATTTGTTCATACACTAGCTACTCACAACTATGCCACAATATGCAAACTTTTACTCACCTGGATTCCCGATCAAGCTTGAACCGAACACTTTTCCCGTACCTCGAGCTCGGAGTTTGAGTTCAAGCACCTTTCGCGTACTTGAATCCCTCAAACCACGGCTCTGATACCAACTTGTAACACCCGAGTTTCACTTTTAAGAAAATAACGTTTACACGTTAGCTTGAAATTTGGTCCCAGAAAACTTTTCAATAAGTAGCGGTGTTTTTAAACGTTAATAGATACAAAAGTTAGCATTTCAAATTTCCATCACGATTCCAGGTATTTTAAATCACCACACGGTCTTAAAACTGTACTATCATTCAAAATGACATCATGTGTTTGAAGAACGTAATATGGTTACTAATCAAAGTACGTTAACAAAACAACTTCAAGCGTTCGGTTCTTGATCAACTCGGAGAATCCAGCTATATCTTACGTTTACCTGCATTTGTACCACTAACCCGTTAGTGTTTAATGCGTTAGAACCGATATACAAGCATTACAATACAAGAAAGGGGCTAAAAATGACACTTTTTAAACCTGTCCACCGTAAGCTACGCCGCCACCGTAGCTTACGGTGGCTCCAGGAGCCTTACGGTGGCCAAAAACTGGCCTACGGTGGGTTTTCACGCTGAAGCCAGCGTAAGCTACGGTGGCCAGAGTAAGCTACGGTGGCTTCAGGTCAAATTCTCCATTTTGCTACTAGATTTCCCAAGTTTTCATTTGGGTCTTTTCCCATTATGTCTCCAACCTCCAAGGCAACTTGCACACCTATCTTTAAGCAAAATTACCATAGATAATGTGGTTCTTACGAGCAAGCTACTTACCGGGTTCGTTTCGTATTTCCAACCCATTTGACCCGTTAAGCTTTACCCAACACTTTCACTTACTCATAGTTGTTCCAATTGCACTTAAACCTGGGCCATCACACATTTTTACATACATGTTCCTACTGCAAGCTATGAGCATTGTATGGGTTGTAGGAACCCCCAAGTAGTTATCAATGGTGTCTTATCGTTCACGTATGCAACCTTCGCATCATTTAGGAACGACACCACTTGACAACTCAACATGGCTTCCACAACCTCATTCAAGATCAATGCCCATGACATGTTTTTGCAACCTTATGCAAGCCTTTGGCTCACCATGGCTCCTATGAGTCATTTAGCAAGCACAAGTATGCATTTCATTGCCAAGATTACTATTGAATCATAAGTACCTATATTCATTAAAATTTGCAATACTATAACGTGTAGGAATACGTTACAAGACAATTCATACAATTTCACAATTATTATGGTTCATATAAACCATTAAGCTAACGACTAAAACTTAGCCCATCATATTGATTCATAAGATCCACTTAGCATCCAAATAACAATTTATACCATGATTATGGCTTTCTATATACTATTTAGCACCCATGTATCCTTACCGTACAAGGTTCAACATTATGCATATAAGATGTCATAGTGTAACCTTGTTTAGGCTCATCACCAATTACCTAGAGTTCAACTCTACTTAACATATTCCATATCTTTCCAACTTGAACAAGTTTAACGCTTTACTTGTCAAGTTGCATTACATAACATTATAACCATAATGGGCAATAAACTAAATGTGTAACATAACATAAATGTTACCTCGTGAGCTTTAACCATCTTTACCGGGTTTACCGTGTGTCCTTCGGCTTGGTTGCTTGACGTGGACTTAATTCTTGTTAGATACACATGACACCGTCAACCATGATTCTCTATATCACATTTGTCATGTTTTAGTACTTGATTCAATTAAGTACACTTTACATCTAACATTTATATCAACTACACATTAACCATACAATATGGCTCAACTCTTTCACATGCTAATAAGCCTTATGTCCATGAGGTTTCTAAGGCATCTAACATGATTTCCATATGTCACGATTATAAATTTTAGCACTTGAAACATCAAGATATATCAAGGCTTCACATTTGGCGTTCGTTTGCAACCATATACTAACTAAAAACCCATTTAGGCATTTTATCAAACACTTGGTGTGCATACATATATGCACACACATAACCCCATCCCTTGAATCTCCAATTAACCATTTAACATAGCGTTGGTGAAATCCATCACCAACCCATCATCAATTCTTCATATAATACCATATTCAAGCAAGAATTCAACTAATGCAAGCAATTTCACCACTCTCTTAAGTGGTCATTTAGCATGGAGGTTCAAGTATGAGAAATTGGTGACTACTTCACCAATTGCCACTCAAGATAGAAATTTATGCAACATATAAAGTTTCTAACATCCTAAGATGCTTAAAACATCAACCAATTTCAGATTGCAAGCCCCTAATTTTCGAGACCTAGCATGCATCATGATGGGGTTTTACTTACTTGATGAGAAATTGAGTTTGGGAAGATGAAAGCACTTCCAATTCCCAGTTTGTACATGAAAATCGCAGCCCCCCACATCCTTGTGCAGAACTTTCGAGTGGGTGAGAGGGTTTGAGAGGGTGAAGTCGCACCAGGGGGAGGAGACATCGATCTCCAGCCCCCTCTCCTCCTCTTTTGTTTATTACACTTTAGTGTAATTACAATTCTGGCCCCTCCACCTTCCATTATTCAATTTTTAAACAACAATGTCCTATTTTGTAAAATAAGCCCATGTGGTTTCATATAACACATAATCATAGCAAAGTTAGGGGTTTTAATGTTCCATGTTATTTAACAGATATACCCGATTTAAAAGAAAACCGGGATGTTACAATTCCACTCATAACTTTGAGATTTATTTAGAATAAATCTCATTTTATCTAACTTATCCTTTAAACCCCCTCATGTTCATAACGGGACAAGTCATGAACTAACGTCCCGTCCTATTTATTTACGAATAAAATATTCGTTCGGTTTCGGGATGTTACATAAACAGAGAGAGCTGAATCATCTAAGTTCACTTAGTATGGTAGGAAAACTAAATCAGGCTCTCTTTT